>JACJUY010001746.1:89587-104804 GCA_014220935.1 Platorchestia sp. MABIK
ACAGTTTGGAATGTATGCGTAGGTATTATGATTTGATCACCTATACGCTGGGATTTGCAAACATGCTTATTTGTATATGTGTGTACGCATATGGGTGTATGTGCACACATGGGTGTGCATATGTGCACATACACCTGTGTGTACTGGACTAGCAACTGGTATGTAAACTATGAATACCAGCCTTTTTTCTCACTCTCAACTTCTAGCACTACCCAACACATCATTTCCTTCTATTATTGCAAAGCAATCCAAAGCTTAAATGTCTTGTACATGTAAAATGTGGTACCTATGTATGTTTATCAATTGCAGACATTTTGCGCCTTATTTCAAAGACAATGTGATTTTTTTTTCTAATATGAAACCCATAAGGACACTCATGTTTTGATTCTTATTCACATCCAAGAATGCTCTTGTTAGGCTAGTGTATTGCAATTTTCATATCATCTCTTACGCTCTAGAGTATATTATAAAAACCGTACCTAGGCCTCACATTTTCTGGAAATATTTCTGTACTTGGGAACCGTTGTAGGACAATCGTTTTCATGTTTCTGACTCAGATAGACTGTTTTGTGCCACTATTTCTAGTACGGAAATTTCATGAATTTCAGGCCGTAATATAAGGTATTTTCTCGGTGTTTCTCGATTGGAATGCTAGTTTATAATGACTAGTTAACGCTGATATTTGCGCATATGCTTACTTGTGTATGTGTGTACGTGTGCACGCTATGCGTGCGTAGATGGGTGAATGTGTCACTCCGTAATACTTCATTTCACTTCATTATTATAAAGCATTTATTAAAAATATACATGTATTTGTTGCGCGATCACCCACATATGATGAATCAGACGCTTATGACCCAACAATCTTTTCGATACAATATTTAATTAGACATCGTTACAATATTTCATTAGAAATTGTAATCAGCAACACACACTGAAAAAGTTGTCACGAATTTCCTTTGCTCATTATCCTATATTTCAGAACATCGCACAGCATTTTAAGGAACGCGTATGTATTGTGATTTCCTCGATGCATAGAAATGTATTTGTGTACGTTTACGTGTTTGGTGTATGTATGTGCGTAGGTATGTATGTGCACATAAATGTGTATATATTTACATGTATATATGCACATGTACTGAACCGACAACTTGCATTTTTAGCTAGAAATAGTGGTCTCTTTCTGTTTACTCTCAATTTGTAACATTACCGAACTCGTCATCTCTTTATTATTGTAAAGCATTCCCGTAAAAACTTTACATTTTTTGTGCGATCATCCATTTATATTTAAATTTAATGCTTATCAACTAATGATCGTTATGTTAAAATGATTTAATTAGAAATTCAAAACTTGTAATCCTCGTGTTCCACATGCTTATATATATTTTTTTTCTCACGCTTTCCTTGAAATGACATTTTTGAACATCGGCCGAAACAAGCGATTCATGTAGTATTTCCTGGCGTCGAGAATTGCGAAGTTTTATGTCATGTACATGTAAACTGTCAAAAGTCATGAAGTTGTGTTATCTCTTATAATTATCATTACATGTATCATCAAATGTAGTTTAAGCAAGATTAGGAGTACATAGCCCTCAATCATTTTTCGAATAGTGACATGGGTATTACAATACTAGTGTGTGTGTGTATCATTCAAGTGTGTTAACTTTAAGATATTTTAAAAACCAATGATGGTAATTTTGTCCCATCTCTATTGGAAATAAACTGTTTTTTCTTTTTTTCTTTCTTTTCTTTCATTATTCGATTTGATATGAAATGTTAGTTTTGGTCACCTTACTGATCACGTTCCATCAATCTGCCCCAATCCCAGTGTAGAAGCACTGTCCACTTTCTGCTTGGGTGTGTACTGATGCAAGTTCAGCTGATGACATGGCGCTACATACATTAACTCAAAAACTTCTGTTGTGTGTACCCAGCTTCAAGTTGATGCGTTTGTGACAGAATATAACATTAGGCGCTCATTAGGTCATCCATTATGTCATCGTCCGGTACGACAACTGAACAACGGCTCAACTTCGTTGTAAAATGTTCACTACCGAACACTGTTACTGCTGAGGTGACGAGCTTCTATATGCCTGTTAATGCCTGTTACCACAGTTAGGGTTTTGTACGAGTCCAAAATTTGGACTATTAATACTACGTGTCTTCGCCTTATGTTTCTTCCTCTGTAGCCTTACCTTAGTTGTGCGTGAAAATATATCCCTTCTACATAACTTTGAATATTAATAATTTGGTGCTGTTGCAAATATTCTCGATTTTGAAGTTACCGTAAATTGAAATTTGAATACGCAAAAATCTGTGCATTGTTGGCTCATGTGTAACAAGTCCTACGCATCGCGAGGCATCTTTGAAGGTTGCTTCTGCGTATGAAGTACGTTCTATTAAGTGCTGGATGTATCATAGCACAGCGACGGGGTTCTTACACTATACTGTATGGACCATAAAAAGGTGAACCCAACTTTACATGTAAATAACTTTGCATTAAGATATTTCCGTTTCATTTCTTGCATTACGGACGGAGATCCTGACTACAAAGATTTAGGTCTGAGTAAGTCGCCTAAAAATTTACCTTAAAATTTTAATTTTCTAGTGACCAAACCCATCGTTATGCAACTAACAAAGAAGAACATTTTCATCAACAACGTCTACGCGGGAACAAAGAGTTTGAAGGAAGTTTTGAATAAATTCGAACAAAGATTTCCTGAAAGTAGCTCGTGTTTTAACTCGGCATAACTTGTTTTTTAGAATAATATTACAATGACCCTTTAACCTTTGTATCATTTAAGACCTCATTAAATTGTCATGTGCAATTCTCATTTTTACAACTATTATTTATCTCATTGATGATACAACCACTTTTAATGTGACTCAACATTTTTAGGGAAACATTTTTCTCCACCCAACACAAAAACAGAATTAAATTATTTGCATTCCTTGTAAAGTTATTAACATTTAAAGTTTGATTTTATTTTTTTTAGTCCCTAGGGTACAATGTCCATTCACACGAACTTATGTTCATTTTTCCACCGTTATCTTATTGCGAGCACTCCGTTACGATCGACTACGTAGAAAGTTTGCGGTAGGAGCGCCAGCGCTTGTTCGCGTCTAGCTATGCATATGTGAGTGACGATCGCGTGTGCGTATAACCATATCACGGTTCCGAATCAACACCACACGCAGCCGCACTTCCTTTTGATATTGACTTCCTTCCTGTGCGCTGTGGGAAAAACACTTGTGATTCTTTTTCTGCAGTGTGCCGAGGTTTCAGCTAAAATAACTCCCTTGAATTAGCGGTCACTTAACGATACACGCCTAGCTCATACCCATGGTAGTCTACAATGCTCATACCTAATGCTGCGTGACCAGCTGCCCGGCACCTCTTTCTTTGGGCGCTTCTTTCCGTCATTTGTGGCACCTTTCTGGGGCAAAACACGGTTGCAGCTGCGGGTGAATTTGAGGTTCGTGTTGTAAAACTGGTAAAATATACAAGAATTAATGATTGAAAGATTACCTCTTTCTATCTACTTATACGCTGGTGGGGGTGCGTGATTGACCTCTGACGACATGGGCTTTGGGCAGCAACGCGAGACTGGGATGCTCGGTTCGTTCCTGTCGGCGTATTTTGTTCTTTATACCAGTCGTCTGAACGAGCACTGAACTGGAAAAATCTGGAAAAATTACGAATTGAAAACGATACTTGTTTCAGGAAATTAACCCTTAAGGTGAGACAACTCTTGTATCTATATGAATAGGTGCTCCGATAAGGAAGTTGGAAGCTCCTGAACTGAAGGTTAAGTAGGCCTCCCTGTTGTTAAAGTAGGACAGGTTTATTGTTTTGAGACGGACCATCTTTTTCGGTTCACTGCTTTCCTTTTCTCTATGCCTATCTTTTCTGCTCCAACTTTTATCCTGTTTCGTAAACTTTTTTCAATCTTTTTCTTATGCGGATGGTGTCGGGGCACACCTGGTGCATAGATGTCCTTTTCTCTTTAATTCTGCACTAAATAGTGCAGAATTCTTCTTCTCTTGGAAACACTTTTGTTGTTCCCTGTCCAATTTACAAAAATTAAAAGGAATAGGTTTGGAATCGGAATGAGTATTTCCAGGGGGCAATAAAAAAGCTAATTGAGCCTGAAAAGAATGAGGATTGCTAAAGAGAAAAAAGGTTTTCATTTTAGAAAAAAGAGCATTTCTCCTTCGGATTTACGTTACGCGATTAGCCAAAAATGTTTTCTTGAGGACTTGCGTGTTCCATTGAATATGTGGAGTTATCTACTAGCTAGGGGAAATTAAAAGCGAAAAACTCTAATTTCGAGATGAACAGTTGAAAATTTCGAGAGTCTGCGTCTGCAAGTATCTTATATTATTGGTTATTAAACGTGTGCTTGCCGGGACTGGTTCTTTTACGAGTTTTAGGACCGACAGCGAGCACAGATTATAACACTCACTGTTGGCATAGGCAACATTTCTGGCTGACCTACCCTCCCTCACAAGCGCTGTTCAAATGATTTCTAATTACCTCTGGCTACGTGCATGTGACGCACTGGTTTGCTTCACTTTACCTACACTGTTCGTGTCACCCCCATGCAGAGCCCTTTGTTGCAGCTGCAGTGATAAAACCTTTCATTATTATATGTTATCACTGTTGGCATTTCTCCGAGAGAAGCTTGTCTTGAGGAACTTTTCAGGTCACGCGGTGTGTCTGGAGGCTGATATTACTAAGCGTGAGCTGCAGCCATTCATGCTCTGGCTCTTGCGGAATTTGTACCGTATCACCTAAGAGGAGATAGATGAAAATTTACGAAATTGATGTTTCATGAGTAGTAGATTTTTGCCGCTGGTCTTCGCCAAATGAGAATCTCGGAACTTATTTGGACGGTTTGGTGAAACAAAGCATCTGAGGTGAAATTTTTTCACATGACCGATGAAAACCAGTGGAGCAAAATTGTTTACCTTCTCTTTATCTTTTTGCAGAATAGATGGCGATGCGCACATAGATGATGCGTGTCAGGGTACTCATGGTAACTGAGATACGGTCGGCCACTCGACGCTTGTTATCGCCTACCTTTGATCTGTTATCGCCTCAAAGTTATCACTTGGCTTCTCTTGCTGTTGTCGGCCGCGGTGCATAAAAGTGCAGTCGAGTTTAAATATGAGTACTATTTTCAATCACTGGTTACGGTATTTTTTGAGCAAGGTATTGTTTGTATTTTGATGAGTTTTGTGCCTGATCAGCAATCTGACCTTCGGTCTGTTCCACTTTGTGTTCATCCGCCACTCTGTGAACTTCGCAGTTTGCTTCTTAAATACCATCTATTCTATTCCTCACTTTATGGTCCTCTTAACGCTCCACATTATAGTTTACGCCATGTTCCGCTTTCTGGTATGCTATATTTTACATGCAGTTTTACTCACTGAGTTTGACATAACTTACCTTTCACGCTTGCACTGTCATGGTCTGCAGCGCGTTGGCTCTTCACGATTTATTTCCACAGATATAGACATTCCTCAAGGTACTCCTACACTGCGGACTCCAATGTACCACTCGTTGTGTTCGAGTCACATAACTCACAGGCTTGTTGACCACGCAGTGCGGGTTGACCGCCAGTTGTATGTTGAGATTAACTTGACGGGGATTGCGTCATAAATCTCAGCCATGCAATTCTGTCCTTGCGTCGCTGCCTGTACCTTGCTCCACTTGGTGACTGGTCACAAAATCGCAGTAGAGACGCGGTGCATTTTCAAGATACTCGTTCTTAAGTTCATCCTTTGCCTACTGGTAATTACACTGGTCTAGTGTAACTGTAGTTTTTAATTGCCATTGACTGATATGATAACTTAAAATTAGTATTTCCGTGGAGGATTGGCAGTCCGATAACCTCGGCTTTGCGGACATATTTTTCAACACAATGGTAATTTAGTCCTTAGTCCTTAGATGTTCTATATCTGCTCACTTCAATTAAGATGGCCTTCCGGAGACATTACAATGACTTCTGAGTTAACAACTCTAACTGTTTACGTTATTGGAGACCGTATCGTCAACGAGAAACCTGGGGTCTGTCTCATTCTTACGTTCCTGTGGTCTTGCATCACCAACGTTATTAACGCGTCAATTTGCATTATTAGAGCGTCATATCTTGCATTATTTTTATCAAGTATAGCCGACGTGTATGCATTGACTTAGATGAATTCTCTCCGTGGCATTAGATAGGCAATTGGCTCAAACTTGTTATACATGTTTATTCTGTGCTATTAAGACTGGTGCCCTAGAGAGATACTGTTAGGAAACCTCAACTATAGACAGTCTTCGGGACATCTATACTTCGTGCCCACATTGCGTCCTTCAGTTTCTATGCAATCTTTGCTATCTCTTCGTTGCCTTTTCTTCCCTTTCCTTCCTAACGTGCTGATCCAGACCTTCGTGCCCAGGAGGTCTTGTGTGGGAACACGCTTTGGGCGTAGGTTCCACGTTTTCTATATAGGCCATGCTAAATGGTCCCTTCTCTTCGCCCTCTGAGATCGCCTTTGATTTGGCTGGGGTTTCTTAAATGTAATAGAGTAAAATAACAATTTAGCACTTCGTAGAACTCGTTCGTTCTTTTGTTCAAAAAAATGTAAGTAATATTTAGGCGTGCTGAAAGATGATGTATCTTATGAAGAGGTCCCCATCGTGATGCATGAGTGTGTTCATTCTAAGCCGTATTTCGGTTCAACAACCTGACTACGCGGTGACCCACCGCTGATCACGGAAAAGATTTCCGCAATGGTAATGTTGCTCGTCAGTCATCACAGAGTTTTTACGTGTACTTGATGGAAATCAAATGAAGGCTCGTTCCAGTTAATCTTAAATTCATCTTAATGTTTAAGATAAAAATCTAATTCAAGTTCAGTTGAATAGTGAACTTCAGTGTAACCCACCTTGATTGTTTTGGTGGATAAAGATTTAACTGAGCTCGTCACATGAAGTAGAAGTAAATTGATTATAATTCTATGCAGGAATTACATGCGATGAAGCTGTGCAGTTGATATGTTTCATTAGCGATGAAACTGTACGGTCAACTTTCAGAGCTACTTTTTTCGTTTAACTGATACACACAGCGATTCATTTTTGAACGTAATTCTGGTTAAATATATTGAATTAAATTTGTCGTTCAGAGAATTAAGTGTTAAATTTTTCATGGACTTGTTGATCCCCAGTGATGAGTGAACTTGGTATCATACGAGCATGAAGTTCTGAAGAATGATAACAATTGAGCATTGTTTAGCGCCCGTTTAATTTCATGGCTAACTATAATTCCCTTCGTGATTGTCGTTAGTCTTCAATCCCCAGCTGTAAATGGCGCGGGAGTATTTGGTGCCATCAGCCGCATTTCTTACGAGTTTAGAATCAATTTTAATTGGACCCAGTCATGTTTCATCTTCTTCGTGATCAAATGGCCGCAGCGTCCTGATTTATTCAGTTAAATGAGGAGCCGATGCTGCCAGGAGCTCTCCAAGTACAGTCTAGTTTAGTTTTAATTTAACTTACGTTAAGGATAATTATGCAGCAGATTTAGTTTCAAAGCTGTGAATTTGTAACACCGAAACTTCATAATAATGCTATCAAGAGAGTAAGTAAAAGTAAGTTTTGGCCTCCAAAGACTTATTTTCATTTCGATAAACTTCATTTACGATCGCTTTGGATTTATTTTTTATAAAACTCGTACGTGGCATGAAAGGAACGTTGGGCTCGTGTGCGTAAGACGAGCATTCAGCGAGTCATGATCAGTTTGTTTGTTTCTAAAGCGCCAAATAATGACGGCAGTGAGTTCAGTTTCTTGCCTTTAGAACATGCGCTTCACCCCAGACAGCTGTTCTGAGGGGCTGCAGTCACTGGCTCCGTCCTCGAATAGTTAGTAACGTAAACTGCGTTTTTAATATGTATATGTTCGCAGTCTCGTAAGTCTTGTTGACTAAATTGGCTTTTTCTCGTCTTTAATCCCGCGCGTTTGCGACCACCTCACATATTTTGTTCTTGGGTGTACAGGCGTTTTTTGTCCAACTTTGTTGACGCGCGCTGAATTGAATTAGATGCTGGGCGCCTGCCATTCCCGAGCCGCGACATTGTGTTACTCCTACAGTATGCTTCTTTCGATTCAACTTCGCTGTGATTTCGATTCGACTTCACATGAGTGTCTCCTGCTGAGTCCTTCATAAAATATTTCTCAACAAAATATTGTTTTGAAACATTTATATCGATTTTCTGTTCCTGACTTCGATTAGATAACTCGTGAAAGCACATTGATCACAAGTCTCCAGTGTCTCCGACATCGATTTTCCTCGTGTTGGTTGCCCGTGTCATGGTTGTCATGTTATGCATAATTCTTGTTTCATCGTTCTCAAACTTGGGGTTTTATGAGCTATTTTTATGTTTTAGACTGTTAATATCTGCTACTGGATTGTCGTTGTATACTGTAATATTGATTGAATATATTGAATTAAATTGGTCTCTGAAAATTGAGTTCTAAATTCTTCATGTAATCGTGGGCATAGAATAATTTTGTACCATACGAGGTTTAAGTTCTAAGAAATAATTAAAAGTATTGAATATGGCTTCAATAACGCTTGTGCTGCCTTAGTTCCACTGTTGCTGGGCTGCCGTCCGCGGTTGCTCGGTTGCTGATAAGCGCTCACATTTAGTCCCTATCGCAGTGAGCGGGGCTGCCGCTGCACGTGTATGGGAGAGGTTGTGCTGTGTCTGCGAGCTTTTATAGTGAATTTCACCTCAGCAGTTGCAGTGGTGAAGTTACGGTAATAAACGTGTTTCGCTTAAGGCGGGGAGTTGTCCATTGGACGTCAACGTGGTGTTGTGAATTTAAGCTATAAACGTAGATAGTGTCCTAGTATTTATCCGAATTGAACGGGTGTTCCAAATATTCAAAGTTTTAGCTCGAATGATTTATCATATGTTTGAAAGGGGTATTGAGCTACTTTTACATCAGTGGTGAGTTTGCATGCATCATGATGTGAAGAGAACGTTTCTAAACGGCGAACTATTACAGGTGAAGATTACAAGTTTGAAAATGAATTCATGAATTCAGAGATAATTTGATAATTTTTATTCTGAGTACAAATCACTGACAAATTAACCCGATCATAATACTTCGATGAAGATGCTTTGAAGAGTTATTGGACCGTAATCTTGAGGAGGTGCTGTTAACGCTTGACCTCAACGCATCCCTGTGCGCAATCTGCCACCACTTGGAGAAGATAGGAAATTGATCTAGTTAGGCATTTGGGTGCATCATCCTCTTGGAGAGGCGATAAATGAACTTGCACGCGCAGCATGTTATTTCTCAATATGACAACATGTTATTTCTTTTTTCCAAGAACATTTGTAGAGGTGTTGTAAAATGTCTTTCATAATGATGTCTCACCCAAAAAGACTGAATTTAATATATTTCCGCAACTTACTTGATGTGTGTACTGTTCTTTTCAGGCATTGCCGCTCGAATTTTTAAACAGACACTAAACGCAGACTTGTGCTGCCTGCGGTTGCAACGCGTACTTGAAAATTTTGAGAGAAACTCTTCACTGTCGCTAACGGGGAAACTTCGTATTTCTGCATTCTGCGCCCAACCACGTTCAGCAAACTTGACTCAGGAAAATTTTGAGTCAATTTAACGCCTTGGATTATATTCTCCTGATTTTCTACCGTGTGATTTCCACCTGTTTGGTCTCCTACAAAATGCACTATTGGATAAAAAATCTGAAACCTAGTAACAATGTTCTGGAAAACATTTTTGGAGTATAACACAGGCTAAACTTTTGGTTAGAAAGTCAACGTGCTAAATGCTTTTAGACGATTGACACAATGGCTGAATATGTGTTCGATATAATCAAATAATTATTCAGTTTTATATGAACAAAAATATATTCAGCATGAACTGAAAAAGGACATTATGCATACAGTAAAGACACTTAGCCTTAGATTTAGATGTAGTAGGGCCAAATTTAAAAGTTATAAAAAACATTTCAATTCAAGAACTAATATTTTGTAGCAGTTCCAATATCAAAGAAGCAGGATTGCTGCAAAATTGTATTTTGACCAAATACAATTAGGGACAGGTAGGAAATACATCGCTAGGAGAGCTTCAGATGTACTCAATTAAATGTGGTGACATCTACAGTCTCCAATCGTCCTGTCGAAGTGTGAGGTTTCTACTTCATGCGGTATTTCATGTTCCACTACTGTGACAGCTGTTGTTAAGGTTCTGGCTTTCATCGCGATTTTTATCTCACTGCTGCAGTGTCAGTTATCGATGTTTCATTTTCACAGGACCCGAATAACGTTCTTTTAGGAATCATTTCGATGAGATATGGCATGCACTGCCACCAGTTTCCATTGAGACAAATTATCCTTGTATAATTGTGTAGCTCATTTTCTGAATGATGTGATTGAATGATTCATTTTGGTTATCGTGATCTGCTGATTCTTTTGTTGATCGTGCCGAATAAATCGAAATAAAAATATTCCGTAATTGTCCAGTATTATCAGTATTATTTAATGGTTTTTGCTTCTTCTTCTTCTTTCCCACTCTTCGCTTAAGGCATGAATCAGTTCTTATTTTTACAATACTAATGAAATTAACGAATGGTGGTACACTATATATCACATAGCTATTGAGAGAGAAGCATGATAGTAATGATAGGGACTTATCTTGCGAGTCCATGTGGGCGTCAATGATGCGAGTACAAAGAGGCTGTCGTATTATTAATTGTAAATTTAGTTACGCGTAATGAAGGCGAGACTGGTCTTCTCATCCTCCAACTTTTTATGCACAATCACTCGACACTGTGGTGCTTGAGACAAACATGCTCAATTTCACCGATACAATTCCGCAGCGAAGAGAATACGCAACGAACACCACCGAAGCGGCGATAATTCTTCGAAGAATCTCCTTGTGTGTTTGCTCTATTGCAGCCTCTCTAGGAATGACTGCCTTGCCTCGAAATGACCGTCTAAGGCTCTAAGCCAAGCCCTCTGCACGTGACGGAACAAACGTATCATGAACAGCTAATGGTGTGTGTTAACTGGTAGAAATACCCACAATCCTAATTAATTATTGAGCAACTAAGTTCTGTATCAAATCTCTATAAAATAAATAAAATTATGTCTGATTGAAGTAACGATTGTTTAGAAATGAATTCTTAGAAACGCAGTGGTGACCCTCTGTGATGTGGCATGGAACCCTCGTAAGAAGTGTACAGCGGAGCTCGGTAGAGGTTGGAAGGAGGGTGTCGTGGTAAGGGCTGGCGCTCAGTCGAAGTGAATTTACGTGCGGTGAGGGAAAGCTGGGATGCCGGCGTTCTTCGTGTTATATATTCATGATGTGACTGATTTTAAGGATTGTTTAGGAGTTAGCACAAACGCTGTAGTCGTTTTACGAGAACACATCTCTTGCGTATTAGTCAACATTTCATTCGGATCTTTTACGAAGCATAATAAAGAAATGCGTAAACCAAACACATGCCTTTCTCGTAGATAATTACATGTTTGAAGCCATTTTTACATCCGTGGGGACTTCCTGGAGTATTTTCTGGAGTTGTTCGACAAAAGCGATAATATTTATCAATAAGTCGATTTATGTAAAACTTGTTCAACGTATTTGTTTGATTATTTTTTATGTGCTCATTTGTGACGGTTTTCTATTAATACCATTAATGTTCTTTAAATAGTGACGTGAATAATTTCAAGAATAATTTTATCCATACGTCTAAAGCTTGCGATATTTTCCAGGGTCTGAGGGGTGTGATGGCGGAGTCCAACTTCGAAGACGCGCCCCTGTTGGGCGGATTACCTTCGCCAAGTCGGACTGTCTCTCAACCTTCATCCCCTGCGGTACCTTCATGCAGTACCAGCACACTCCAGGTGCCGGCCCCAATGGGGAGCAAGGTCCCGAAATCTCAAACAAGCATGGACAGTGGGTGTGAGAGTGACGCTGGGGAGACCGACCCTCTACACCCAGCGGGAGGTGGTGCCAACACAAGCATCGACTCCATTCCCCACGTGACGGTGCTGATGCCTCCCAAAGTCTTCCAATACCCTTTCAGCGACTCCTCGTCGGCCCACAGCTCCGGCGTCAGCAAATGCGGTCAGCAGAGCCCTGGTAGCTCTTGCTCCAACTTCAACTCGAGCTTGACTTCCCCTCACACTCAGGCCTCGCCTGTGTCGCCCAACCCGACGGATGCCGGTATTTCCTCCGAAATGTCGTCCCCTTGCACATCTTCTCCGTGCACGTCATCAGGCTGCGCGTGCAACAAGTTTCGCGGTCCGTCTTCAGCAGGACACCACTGCGCTTCATCAGCGTGCGGCCATGACAGGCAGTGTTGTCGTGATACATGTGCGGCTGCAGACTCCTCTTGTCACTCATCTACGTTTTATAACGCTATTTCAGGTAGGGAAACGTCGTCAGGGTGCCATGATTTTTCATCGTATCGTGGTCCTACACATTGTCGTGACCCACACGACCACGATCCAACAAAAGACACAACTAATGACAGCGCTCCTGCTGATGACACAATAAGTTCAACTGCATGTAATAGTAGAGTTCCTCAGGCTGTTCTCGGCGTTGAAGATCTCGCTTCCAAAGTTACCTTCAGAATCGAAGGCGACGAAGGAGAAGAAGAGAGCAGTGTCGATGGAAGGTTAGTACTGTTGATCGTTTGCACAAAACAATGCGTGTAGTTTTTGTGAAAGTCAGTCTGCTTTTATTTCATTTCAAATTACGAGTACAACTTTAGGTTGCATGGGCTTGTCTATCCTATGCTTTTGGGGCTGGCACGTGCAGGAGGATACTGTTAGGTTGCCTCATAGATAGGCCTTTGGGACTTCTATCTTTCATACCCACTTCATTTTCTTCAGTTTCTATGCCGTGTTCGCTGCCTCTTCCTTGTCTTCCGCTTCCGTAGTATTATAGATTGCTGCTTCTACGAGTAGGGCATTCTTGTGAGGACACACCTTTTGTACAAATTCCTTGATTCCTGCAGTTGATACTAAATGGTCCCGTCTCTTTTATTTCTTGAAATCTTCTTTGTTGTTACTAGAAAATCTTAAACTAACCGATCTCGCAAGTGGCTTGAGAACCGTTAGGTGCAGAACGTTTTGTACATTAAAATTTTTAATTCTGTGTCAGATGTACTAGTTTTGTGGCCTCGCGCACGCTTTCATATTTTATTGCTGCCTGTGGCATAGTGGTAGAACATGACTTCATTGTGGAAACTCATTTGCTCGAGCCGTTTCTTTTCTCAGCAAATTGTAATTGATGAATTGTGTTTTTGTTGGACTACAAATGAGAAATTAAATAGTTCTAACTCTTTCGTGCAGAAAAGCTGCACTTACAAGTAACTGGTGTTGTTTTGTTGTGTTTCAATTTATAAAAGATTCAGAGATAACTTGTTGGCTGATTACTTGGATAAGTTGTTTATTGATATTGCTCTTTCTGGGTGCAATTTTCTTACGTATGCAAATATTGCTTCAACTTGAAATCACCTGCAGCTCTGGACTGAATTACCACCAAAGCACTCGTTTATCTACAGAAACTTCCAGTACGTTTCGCTAGTCGTAATTTGCGTCTTGTGTGGAAACGTATCTTGATCAGGAGCTGAATTTTCATATGATTTACGTCCTCGTAAGGGCTCAGTTAGCAGCGTGAGCTTTTCTGAGTCAACCTGGAGAACTTGTAGCGGCCAGCTGTACCGCTACAACGACGTACCTATTCGTATACTGTTTGGAAACTCAGCCTCTGTGCTTCAACTCTGCTATCTTGGAACTGTTCAGTAGTAGCTGTCTCATCTTTTTAGCCCTGAATTAGCGCTTTGTTCCATACTTATTTTTGAATCTACAGATTTCTTTACCACCTTTAGCTTTGGAGCCGCCAAAAAAATATGAGGACCAATGCCTCTCTGATTCTTCTACTTATATTTTATTTGTTTCAGATGCTTGGTGACCTCGCGGCCTGTCGAGGTGCTTTCTGCCGCCCTTCCCAGAATTCCCTCCTACCAAAAACCAAGTGAGTTCCGAACCACGATGGAATGCGAGCAGCTCTTTTATTATATTAAATAATTAGGAACTTTTTCCTTATTCTAGGACCACATCGCTAGATTTTCATGAAGGTGGAGATTAAGATAGGTTTTTGTGTTGGCCTGAAATTATCATCACCGACTTAATATCAGACGACATTCTATGTTTTGGTTGGCACTTATTCTGTGAGGACGGCTTCCTCTGACTACGACGAGACTTTCGTACTGACACAAACCGTAGCGTGCCATTCGAAGGCAGCCCTTTCCTGCTGCCTTCCATAACAGCTACAGTTTGCCCCCACTTAGCATAAAGATGTAGTTTGCCCCCATAAAGCAAATACGAAATAAACCTCGTAGCTGTGGTTTGACCCCTTAAGCAAACAGCTGCAATCTGTAGTCTGTGATCTTTTATTTGTTTGAAATGTTTAGGTTTTTTATTCGGGACAAGTTCAACTTTTGACGTAAAAGACCATGAGTTATTCAAAATATTCACTGGATCTTTGGCTCTTGATAATTCATAGATTGGCAGCTAAAGATAAGTTGGTCTGAGTTGCCAGTCATTCCAAAATCTGGTTCCGCTTGATTGTAACCATTTTATTCACTATCAACGTGTTTGTTATCAGAGACACGTTTATTTTTCATTAAATATAAGGGTAAGTATCAGGGCATGTACAAAATATGTAATTCGTTATATTTGGTGCTAACTTCTGGTGGTGCGTGCAGGCTTCCTATCGAGCTCGTCCTCGACAGCATCGATGCCCTTCTGCCGCATTTGCCACCTGCCTGAGGGGGACGGCGTAGAGACCCTCATCTCGCCCTGCCGCTGCTCCGGCACCATGGAGTTCATACACCACGGCTGCCTCATGGTGTGTTGTGTGCTGCTGCTCGTTGTGTTGTGTGTTGCAGGCCGTTGTGTTACGTGCAGTACCTCGTTGTCTTACGTGAAGTACCTCGTTGTGTTGCGTGCAGTACCTCGTTGTGTTACGTGCAGTACCTTGTTGTTTTGTGTGCTGCAGGCCGTTGTGTTACGTGCAGTGCTTCGTTGTGTTACGTGCAGTACTTCGTTGTGTTACGTGCAGTACTTCGTTGTGTTACGTGCAGTACCTCGTTGTGTTACGTGCAGCGCCTCGTGTTACGT
>JACJUY010001746.1:104959-128765 GCA_014220935.1 Platorchestia sp. MABIK
TGTGTTACGTGCAGTACCTCGTTGTGTTACGTGCAGTGCCTCGTGTTCCGTGCAGTACCTCGTTGTTTTGTGTGCTGCAGGCCGTTGTGTTACTTGCTATACAGCTCGTTATGGTGCGCATAGCAGTTCGTTATGCTGCCTGTTGCTTCTCACTGTAGTGTGTACAGTAACGTGTTGAAGCATGGACCATGTGTTGTGAAGCAATAATGAGACCTCTGTTATTAAGGTGTGACGCTGTTTATGGGGTGTAAGAGACTTCGTTGGCAAAGGGTTGCCTGGATCTTGAGCTCTTAGCCATGACTCTTCACATTTTTTGCGAGCCGTGATGGGCTTTATCGTGTCGCAAACATGGTTTAGTTTGAAAAACTCCAAGGCTCAGTGAAGCATAAAGTGACGTTTTACGGCTTGGAGTTGGTGTCAAAGAAAACAAAATTTTTTGAAGTTGAAATGATTGACTTTCAAGAATTTTATGTTTACTTGCTACTCTCCAAATAATTCCAATTTGTTTCTATTCAACAAAAAAAATTGCGCTCATCACCTCGTATCACCATTATGTATAATTTAAAATGTCGCTGCGGTTGTGCTGTTCAGCCTCGGGCTCTTGGCCAAAGGCTGTTCAACGTCTCATCCTGTAGTCTCTCGCACGCTTTTCTTTGCGAACAGTGTTGTACAATGTTTTGTTAGCATAATGCAACAATCATTTTCTTATTCCTGACTTCGCCAGCATTAGTTACGCAGGAAATATCATGCGTGGTGTGGTGAGACATTTTCTCCCTAGCGGCTTACCTGGTAAACTAGTTCATACTTAAGCATGTAAAGAGACTTCCAAATTTCTACCACGTCAACCTTGCAGTCTTAATGATTTCATCCACCGATTCAGCCTCAAAATTATTCCCTAAGATCGCCAAAACATAAACTTAATAATAAATATTCCCACAAAATTCAATCGTATATATTTCATGTATCTATTTTATTAGAAATAAACTGTTTTTCATTTCTTCTTACTTGCAGCTGCTTCAGCTGCATTCCTACGCCATGCGAGTTGAAAACTTCATCATAATTCACTCATTTCTGTAATTTCTACTTTTGCTGAATCTTTCGTTATCGTCAGCTTAGTGAACTCTCCTACTTCGAGCATTCGTTAAAGAACAGTTTGCCCGGATGTGTTTCTGGCTTGTTCAGTTCATATTTAAGAAATGGTTCTTATTGACCATTATTTAGAGCGTGAAGAAGAGCATGCCCTACGTAGAGTTTGGCCTATACAATGCACATTGCCGTGCGCAGGTGTGTTACTTGCACTAATCAACATTCCCAGCATGATGCTGGTGCATCATACACATTGGAAAAGTTTTAGCGTTTACTTTATTACTTCAATTTCCAAATTTTTCACTGATGTACGATCATGAGATTTTTCGTATGGCCAGAAATGGTTGGAGGTGAGCGGCAGCAGATCAAGACAGCTACCTACGTGTGAACTCTGCAACTACCAGTTCCATCGCAGGAAGAAGTTCAGGGTAAGTTTAGCAGCCACAAAGACTTCAGGGTAATTTTAAAAACCCCAAAAGTTCCGGGTAATTTTAGCCGCGCAAAGAAATTTAGGATAAGTTTAGCAATGCCAAGAAGTTTGAAAAAAGTTCCAGTGCAAATTTCGTCAGAACCATTAAGCATTTAATTTCGTTTTCTTGTTACCTAAGAGTTGAAAGTCTTTGTGCTCCGTCTAAGACACCCTCATAGCTGTCAATATTCGTTGTTTAAGCCTAATGCGTGCTCTCACATCGATATTTTCCTCAGTTGATTCTAAGATTTAGCATCAGTGCCTTAGTTATTAGAAGGTTTGAATTTCTTTTTTTACGTTAATATACATTTGCGATTGGTCTAACAACCAGAAAAAACGTGAATGTTGTGCTAAGCGAGACACACCTGAGCCTGTAATCCTGGTTTGTATCGTAAAGCTTTCATTATTTCGTTGTTTTGACGTGTGCAGCTGCGCCAGTGCCAGATGCCCACATGTTCTCGCCTGGACAAGATTCTGCACAGTGTTTTTTTGGTGTGTCTGGTTGTGATGGTGGCCTGCTCCACCGTAACCGTAGTCTGCTTCAAGCAGGTGGGTTCTGGTGTACTGCGTGTGCCAACATCCTTATTGACCGCTTCATTGCTCTGTTATCAGAACAGTAATGCAGAAGTACTTTTTCAGCTTTTTATCCTAAGGAAAAAGCGCCGGTGAGTAAAAGTACTAACTTAATTCAAGGATTAGTTGAAGGATTCCCTCTTTAACCTCTTCTACTCGTCTTTTCTGTTTTCTGTGGTCGCCATAGGAGCTGTTCACACTCAGATGGAAATAAAGCGAGTACCGAACTAGGATCAAACCAAGGTTTAAACAATTTATTTACCACTGGTGATATAAAGGTAGAATGTTTCTTAAGGCTAATACAATGGTCAAACTAGAGAATAGCTACCTGTGGGCCCGAACAAGTTCAGCGACTTCTAGGGCATCCTACCATCACATTATTCTAAGGTGTGCAATAATCTTTAACCTAATTCACTTAACCTAGTTTCGCAATAGACTGATCAATGAGATAATTGACTTGATATTTGATGCTGTATTTTACAATATAGGTCAAATCGGTTAAGTTTAACAATATATTTGATAAAATAATTAAGAGCAGACTGAAGATCGGCATGTTACCTATGGCAAATCACATTATTAAGACCAGACATGTAGGAGGCAAGATGTGACTTGGTGGTCTTACACGACTAGTATTTTGATAGGAATTCAAGATGTCTTTTGAATACTTTGTAAGAATTGCTTTCACGGATCTCCGCAGGTATTGAGTTTCAAGTTTTAGTTCCTACAAAGAGGATACTGTGTTGCGACCGGGCCTTTGAATAATAGGGAAACATGAGTTTATTTCTATTTCGGGTTATATGGTCGTGATGACCAGTTTGCGCAGTTAATAATTGTTTTAGGCTATTGTCGCCATCATTTCTTAGTGTTTTGTAAATGAAATTGCAAATGGAGATATTGTAGAGATCCGAAAGTTGAAGTATTTCTAATTTTTTGAACGAATCATTTGTGTGAGCATTATATTCTAGGTTCTTTACTGCTCTGATAGCTCTTTTTTGCAGAGTAAAAATTTTCTTAGTTTTTTTTATCAGTTCCGTGCCATGCTTCTATTCCGTATTGCAAGTATGGAGAAACGAGCGTTCGGTAGAGAGCATTTGTAAAGCTGCTTCAGGCAGGAAATTTTTAACTTTATTTAGGATTCCGATGGATTTTGATAATTTAAAACTAATATGAGCGATGTGCTCTTTGAAGGTCAGATGTTAATCTATTATGATGCCAAAAAATTTACATGAGTTGGTTTCTTCGATTTCACCATCGCCAATTTTAATGCGTGGGAGAGATAAATTTTTCTTGTATGAGAATGTGACATATTTCGTTTTATCTATATTAAGGCTTATTTTATTAGCTTTAAGCCACAATGAAACCTTATGAAGTTCATAATTTATACTCTCCGCAATCATAGCGGGATTTTGGTTCGGAAGGACAGCAGAAAGCGTCCTGTCATCGGTAAAAAGTATGAATTTGAAGAATGATGTAGATTTAATAATATCATTGATAAAAATCAGAAATAGGAGAGGCCCAAGAACAGATGCTTGTGGAACTCCATGACTAATTATCTGTGGGTCCGATTTTGCGTCGCCGATGACAACGTATTGCTTCCGATTTGTTAGGTATGATCTGAACCAATCATGGGCAACCCCTCGAATGCCATAACAGTGTAGTTTCGAGAGTAATATTTTATGGTCCACACTATCGAATGCTTTTCGAAAGTCAAGAAATACAGAGAAGACAGGCTTTCCCTCATCTATGTTAGAATAAAGGAATTGTAAGTGATTTAATATTGCCTGTGTTGTTGATTTTTTAGAACGAAAGCCGTACTGTTTATCGTAAAGAAAGGATTTCTGTTCAAAATAAGAGTACACTTTTTATACACAATTTTTTCGAAAACCTTCCTAATAATTGGTTGTACGGAAATAGGTCGATCATTGTTTACACAGGGTTTTTTCACCATTTTTAAAGATAGGGGTTACTCTAGCAACTTTGAAGGAGTTCGGGAAAGTGCCTAGTAAGAGAGCCTGGTTAATGAGGTTCGATATCAGCGGGGCTACAATATCAGCAATAATTTTTAGTATTTTAGTCAGAAACATTTGTAACCCACTTGATTCATTTTTTTGGTTGTTTATGCACGCAATTACATCGGAGGAGTTGGTAGGCGTAAAGAAAAAGGAGTTGTGTTCTCGATATGATCCATGTATTCCAGGTGATCAGTAGGCTCACTTGGAATACCATCAGCTATAGTTTTTCCTACGTTTACGAAGAAATCGTTAAAGAGATTAGCATTTTCTTTCTTCTCGTTGTATGCTACATTATGTTGAACAACATGTTTAATTTCCTTTTTATCAGCGTTATTCGGTTTACAGTAAGAGTTAAGGAGGTGCCAAGTCTTTGTAACGTCAGCTTTGAATTGAGTAAACTTGCGCGTAAAGTTGCTCTTTTTTGATGACCTTATCTGATTTGTCACATAGTTTCTGAATCGGTTATATGTTTCTCGAGATATTCGCCCTTCGTAAAGGAGGGCTAGGTACGCTTGACGTTTCTTTATATTTATCACGATGTCTCCAGTAATCCAGGGCTTTTGTTTATTTTTCGGGGTAACTGTACGGGTTACAATTGGGCAACACTGATTGTAGGCGACCATTATAGTTAGGAAATTAGAGATTGGTTCACAGCTTTCATGTTTCAGTAGATCATAATTGAAGTCACCGCATATTATTATGTCATTGTAGTTCTTTTCCAAAGTGTGATTCTAAATCTTGCTAGATTGGGACGATTTAACTTTGCCTCTGCTTGTGTGCTTAGCGCCAATTGCGGAAACTCAGCGTCCTGCAGACAGGTTGCTGTTGTTCAATTTCAATGAGAAATGTTATCAGCTTAATTTAAATCAGTGATCTTCGACTGTTTTCCCTTCCACTTCGGGCATGGTCTTGCCAGTGAATGTGTGTGCATATTTCTTGTTGAGGTGCTGGTATGAAGTGAAAGTATGCTGCGTCTGCTGTGCATTACCTGCTGTGCTCCTGTGGCCTAAGTTTCCTGCGTCCTAGTGTCTGTCGCTCCTCTCTGTTGCGGCCATGAATTCTGATCTACGTCAAATGTTCTTCATGATGGGAGAGTCGGGTAGCACTCGTGAGGGGAACGTCAGTAGACTAACTGAGGCGTGTTGCTGCTCGGGTCGAGGGAGATTGTATTAAGCAAGCTACCCTTTGAGTTAGAGGACAATTGCAAAGGCGATGCTGCTTCTCTGTATTAATTGATTTCTAAAGACAAGGCTGCTTCAGTGTAATGCGATTGTACAAAATATAGGTGGTTTTCCATATTTTGCGACTGCCCAAGGCAAGGCTTCTTTTATGTTTCAGATGACTGCTTGAGGAAAGGTTGCTTGACTGCATTAGGATAGTTTAGTTATTCTTTTACGATTCAAAGGAGAGAAATGGGATGCTCGACAAGCGAAACTAATTTGAACCTTCAAACATTGTAACCTTTATCTCATTCAAGGTTACATTTCAGCCAACTCATCACATTTCTGTTTGTGCAGAACTCAAACCCCACGGTTAAAGGCCTCGACACAGAGCTGACGAGCTCAGAGGTGGTGACGCTGACGTGCGGAGTACTCTTCTTCGTCGCCTTCTTTGTTGCCATGTACGTGGAGGTGAAGGCCACAGACACGCTCTATAGACTGTGCACCAGTTTCTTTTATATCAACCAGACGATGCACATCTACGAGTACGACAGGAAGAGGGACACGCAGTACTCTTGTGGTCCCAGCACCAACGCCCCTGTCTAGTTGCGCCGGGCTCTCTAATCCAACGCTGCTCGTTTTACTGTGGAAATGTACTTCCCTTGTTTTATGCTCATGTTCAAAGTTTTCACTGGGGTGTAGTTCTCTGAAGAAATTTTTAGTAGTTCATTTTCAAGTATCTTTAGTATACAGTTATAGCTCTGTTGATTGTGAGGGAAACCATCTTGCTCATAGCTACTCGCCAGAAAGTACCTGCTTTCTTTCGGACCTCTACAGGGTGCGCAAGTGTAGCAGATATCCATTCTGTGCTGGCGCACGTAAGTTATGTTATCTTACACGCAAGTGAGGGGACATGCCCATTTCTTGCATTGCCGGTATGCCATTTTCTGTGCTATTTCCTCCGAGCGAAATTCGACGTCCTCAAAATGAAAATCAATTATCTCTAACTGGAAATCATACTCAAAGTAAAATTTGATGCTCTCTAGATGGACATCAAGTTTCCTCAACATAAATGTATCTTACGGTCCTAAAACTGTAAAACTGAAAATCAAGTTCCTAAAAGTTACGTTTATTAAAAGTTGAAGTTTCTCCAAGTTCCACTTCTGATTTCATATCAAATATGAAATATTTACCATACGAGAGTGTCATTTGTAAGTGAATAATTTAAAGAATAAATATAATTGATAAACAGTAAACGATTTTGCATGCAAGTTAACTTTTACATATATTTATGTAAATGTATCTTACGAACTTGTTTCATTTGAAAAATATTTGAACAAATACTCAGACTAAGTGTCCATTATAGAAGTGCTTCATTCTTTTAAATATGTTCAACCAAAAATAGAGCATTCGTAACATTCATAGAGAGTGTTATAAAATAACTTTGCATTGACATTCTTCTACCTAACTACAGCTGAATAATGAAGCAACAGTCAGTCATTTATTAGGAAAGAAATGCTTATTTTCATTATTGAGTGTAATAAATTGATATGGATCTATCAATTTCTCTTACGCAGGTATTTCCTTCACATCATCTTGTCTGGCTGCAGCCTGGTAATATTTCTCAACGCATAACATAAAAGGGTAATTTTTGACATAGCTTCTTGAGCAAGTAATTGCAAGTTTTGCATTCGTTGCTCCGTTTTTGACACTGTTGTTCCTTGTGCTAGTTCTATGCTTTCTTATTTCCTCTCTCAGCCTGCGTTGGATGCGACTCGTGAGAACGCTCCAAACCAATTCATTTGAGTTCAGTATGTAAGAATGTGGCGGTAGTATAAGAATCAGGACGTGTGGATGTTGTTGAAGAAAATTTTTAATCTACAATGAGCTGGTGCATCATCAAAAATGAAAGTAGTATTTTCAATACCTTGCTGATTGCATGTTTTAATTAATTTTCAAACCACTCGTTACCGTCTTGGGATTGATTTGAAGGCATCTCGACGTGTTGTGAAACACGCGAAACTACCGACAACACGGTATCCCTGCATTACAGATTTGCTCCTTTATTTAGAGGTGGTAAAATTGACGCACTTGTCCCGATCTCAGACATTCCGTCTCTACGTTTGCAATGGAGATTGAAATTTGTTTCATCTGTCCAGATGAGTGTCCTGCCTGTGGATCTTGCATCAAAAAGTTTTGCCATGTGCGTTGATCTTTTCACTTTATTTTTTCGAAATACATGTCATTGATTTCAGCTCTTGCACCTTTCTGTGGACAACTCTCCATCAACGATTTTCCAATTGTTTTAACTCTCGACACATCAAATACTGTATTTAATTAGGCCTGTTTTACAAGTGCACTTTCAGTTGCGACAATGTAATGGAAGGATTCGCTTAGACAGAAGACACCCATTCCTTCATGAGATAGTCAGTCATCTTGAATTTACTACCTCTTTTCTTCAGTGGGATGCGCGTGTTCTTCTTCAACCTTTCAGGCGCTGTTTTTGTATTTTGTCTCAAAGTTTTTGCTCCAGCATCCCAATCATCCTCTGCTTCAAAGGCTTCAAGAATTCTTTTTCTTTCATGTTTCCTGATCTTAGTGTACTTTTTTATAGATTGCAATGGGTATATTTATAATGTTTTAAAAAAATCAAAATTTGAAAGTGCAAAACTTCTGATGCATGTAACTGAAATTGTGAGCCCTTTTTAATATACTCATAAAGAGAAAGGAAATATAAATGCACTACACATTGATTTTTTATCGTCTAAATATGTTGCATGCATAGATTATAAACAATTTTACAAAGGAGGCTTCTTGGGAGCTCAATGTTTAATGCGATGATCTCGATTTTCATTGAGGGGAATTTAATTTCCTCTTTGAGAAAATTGATTTTCAATTGGCGGAAAGTGATTTTCGCTCTGAGGAACTCGCGTTTTGGTTGAATGAATTAGACCTTGAAATGGTATAGACTTACAGAAGTTTTGGTAAAGGCACATGTTTTCATGCGCACTGTTCAACGCTCAATTGTGCTTGGTGAGAAGGAAATTATTGTGATCACTAAAGTGAGTACTGTAGATTTCTTTGCGCAATTTTCTATTTTCTAAATTGTCGGGGTGCCTTCAGAAGTTGAGCTTAATTTTATGCAGGATATGTTTCCTACGATGGCCACTACCTAGTTTCTGGGGCAGCAGTAAAGTGAAGGGTGCGGCGGTGCTGGGGGTAACTGATCACTTGCGAACGTATACTATATTCGCATATCTCCATTGTTTTTTCTGTTGGAGAAGTATTGTTGCGCGCTTACTAGTCGCATGCATATAATTTGATAATTTCACTAAAACAACTGTTGCAACAGTAAATATTACATTGACGATGTAATCAAGAAAATGTTTAAAAAGTTAATTTTGAAATAGTTAAATAATTTTAATCTGTTCAACAATCGTTTATTCTTTACTGCAGTAGCATTAAGTGTACTTAATGTTGCTGTACTTCTGTGCCTCGTGATTGTTCATCTGTTGCACGCTCGGCTTTCTTAGTTCTACCTTTTCTAACAGACCGCCGACAGAAATTGAGTGTATTGCATTATAGACATTTGAACACAGTTCGTAAGTTTTTTATGGTTGCGTAATTTTCTATGAACATTAGGGCCATGAAAATTTCTGCCACTGCCTTCGCTATTGTCTTAGTTGTACAGGATGAGAGTGCTTGGATGATCTCTATGTGATTGAACTTGAGTGCCATTTTGTGTATCGCCTATGGAATGAAGCTGCTCGAAAGGGATTAATATTGCTGCGCCGTTTGTGGCTGAGACATGAAATTGAAAGTTTTATGAAATTTTGAAATTCTGATGCGTCACCGCGTGGAAGGCAGTCATGGCACGTGCTGCATCGCTGGCATATGATAGGAACGAAGTAGAACTGACTGCTTTCTTTGCGTTCCTCCTCCATGTCATGAAGTACCGAGATCTGTGCTTCTCTTCGATTTGAGCTTATTCAAGTTTTCATTTGAGAATTGCTTAATGGTAGTCGTATTCTTTCATATTTTGATCCTCATGCCTTGATTTTACCACAAAATTGTCATATTTCTTGAAAATTCGTCAAATAAATAGCAAATTTGCCTTCTCATAATAGAACTGGATGGATCAGTGTAGAACATGAGTGTCCTATGCGCGGTGAGAGGCCAAGACGTGTGGTGGAGAGTCAACATTTTTTTGTGTTTTTCTAATTTTAAGGCGACACGTTGCTAAGTTCAAGCAGGGCTTTCGATATTACTTTAAGAATTTAACTACATGGACTAGCTGTGGTTGTTGATATCGTTTACGCTTGTATACATAGAGAGTGCGTGTGTGTTTTGTGTTTTAGAATACGCAGCTATGTACGGCGCCACAGTGTGAGCGCTTTAGCCTACGCTCATTTTAGCCCTCTGTAGATTGAACAATTTTCCGAAACACTTGAGGTGTGAAATATGCGTAATACCTAGACTCGCCAACGCTACAGCTTCTACGTTGTTAAATTAAGAAATGTGATCATTTTATACCTCATCGGCAATTTCTTGTAAATTGTAATATTTGTGCTTCGATCTTTTCTTTTCATCATTATTTATGATGAAACAGTTGGTGTGTCTTACGGGTGACACACCCATGTTGCCACCAGTTCAGGTGATATCGATGTGCCGGAAAAAACTTGAGCTAAGAACAAACCTGTCTTTTTTATTCACAGTACATGCGTCTTAGAACTTCAATGTTTCGAGAACAATTATTGTGGTGCGTGTTGCAGGCATTTATCACACAAGCAAACCCTGAGATCTCCATGAACCCAAAGCAGACGAGTGAACCGCCATGGCGACAACTGTCTTTCGGGCTGAGGGCATTTTTCTGAGGAGTAGAGGGTATGAGATTTTGTCCGCTAAATGTTCAAGAAGAATACTAAAATTGGCGCGATGGCAAACTACTCAAAGTCGTGTGTCTTAGATTATTCACCTGGATATTAAAACTAGCTTTGCAGTACAAATTTGTATTTTTATTTATTAGCAATGAAGTATAAGGATAATTCTGTGAAAATATGAGTATGTCGAAAGACGGCTACGCTACAGATTTGGGTGAAATGTTAGAATACATAATTTTTATGATGGTAGATTTCAGTAATTCATGTGTTTTAATAGCTTGTCTGTGAGTTATGCAAAACAGCAAGCACTCACTTGCTGCACACCAGCATTCTAGTCCTTGACGTGTTGCTTCCGGTCGGTGTCACGTCAACCATTCGGAACTCGAATAGTTTTTTGCAAACTTGGTCTCGGTGTAAATAAAGTGTAACTTAGTTTGTTGGTGGTAGTAATAGTAGTAGTAATTAGAGTAAGTGCAACACTGTTGAAAACATTGGAATAACGCTGAGAGCGCAGAATTGCGTATTTGTACCAGAGCACGAAGCGAGTAAGATTTCGGTTGAATTAGTAAATACTTGTTGAAGAGCAGGTGGGATGCGAAGGGTAATGTGCGCAGTGCACGGTGCTGTTGATGACGAGCTGACGGTGCAAGGCAGCGCTCATGTAAATAGTCATAATTTCTTACCCTCTGTCGTTTTCGAGCGACATTCCATGTGCTGATAAATGCAATGAAAATAAGTCGCTGTGTTACAGTGCCATCTGTAGGACTCTACGCTAGGTTTATTTTGAATGGTCATTTAGTTATGAGGTTACCAAATTTAATGAAGATTTTTCTCTGCATGTATTCAGAAAGTTTGTTCGCTTTCATGCTAGCCAATGGTTACAACGAACTTTTTTGTGAACTCATTTTTGTAATAAAGCCTGCATATTCATTTCTTTTTCTGGATCCCCTCAGGGGGATACTAATATTGTATCTATTGGAATCAGCGCTCCCGACAATGTGAGGGCCCAAGCTGAGAGTTAGGTAGGCCTTCATTTTGTTGAAATAAAATGCTTTTGTTATGTTAAGAACCATCTTTTTTCGGTTCACTGCTGTCCTGTTTTTCAGCACCTCTGGCTTTCTTTTTCAACGTTTATCTTATTTCATGAACTTCTCTCTCATCTTACAGTTTCTGTGCCCTTTCTGCATAGATTCCGCGTTTCCTTAACTCCATACAAAATGGTGCCTTCTTCCTTCCTCTCTTTGGATCGCCTTTGTTGCGGATAGGGAGGCTTAGTCTAACTAATAATCTAATCTAATCTTTTTCTGGATAGCATTTCGGCACATTGTATGTATGACTTCGTTCATTTCACTTCGCCTGAAATGTGGCTCGTTTACAGAAGTCCACCACTCATGACGAGTGCGACGTGTTGGTAAATTGCTCAAATTTAATTGCTGCGTCTAGGTTACTGCGTTACGCTGACAACATCGAAGTAAAACTTCTGAGTGCGCCCGGAAGCTCATGTTGTTGCATGGTGGTGGCTGTGGCATGTTGGGATCTTTCATTTTCCTTCAAATCTATTATATTTAGGATGTTCTGCGTTTTGTGTAGTTATCATCCTCGGAGTGTCTTTGATAAATAGTTTAGCGTGCCCTTCCTGTACCAATAATTGTCTGTTTCTCTGTCGCTCTGTTGAGATATGATATGTACTGAGGTGGTGATGAAACTTAACTTAATCTTGTCGTCATTTTTTGAGCCGGCGTGACCTTATTTTTACCTGCATTTGGCTCTTTGTTTGTTTATGTTGCGACCAAGCCCCGTAGAAGCATCACTTTTCTATCCACATCTTCTCCTATATTCATCTAGTAGAAAATGATTATTGCCAGAAAGCTAAAAAATTTCACCTAACGCTGCTGGGTGGTTATTCTAGTCGTATCAACTCGAGGCGTCTGAAATTAAATGTGTTATTGTTCGGTCCCTGCCTCTCGCTCCTATCTAGTGCTAATGGAACGAAAGTATAAAATTACAATGGTGCAAGCGGTCTGTTCAGATGGCTTCTTTAATTTTCAAAAGGTCTTAAAACCTCCTTCTTGTTGAATGTATATCAAGAGTTTTCATGACTCCCCAGGCACCACGGAAGTGTGACTGACTTCTCTGGATTTAGGTTGAGGAATACCGCGGGCCATGTGGTGGCAGGAAGGCGCTAGGGGTGTGCCATCATGAACAACTTCCCATGTTTTTTTATGAGTTGATCAATGAAGTTTGAGTTTAACAATTCGAGGTTGTAAACTTCTTCAGACAGTCCCCGTCATGAATTTTTGAGAACCAATGAAGCAACGCTTGTTGTGTAACTCAGAATGTAGTTAGGGCTGTATGGGAGGAGTTAAAATTGAAAATCTACATGAAATCTGATGGACCCAGATTCGACTCAGTAATTACATGCTCCATTCAACTGGCTTGGAGCAGAGTACCATTACAGAGAAACCAACTTTGTTCGAATGTCTCCTATGTGAAGATTAGAAGGGCATTAATAAATACTTTCAGCGGAAACTAATTTGAGATTCAGAATAGTTCTGTTCAGTGCGACTTCCGTAAAAATGAAGAGAATTTTGCTTTTTGCGTGTAGAATTAGCACAACTAACTAGATTCCTTTGAAGTCAGGTTCTCGAAGTTCTTCGCTTCAGAAATGCCTTTATCAGCGGATCATGTTTGCATGTTGGTTCATCGCCCTCCTGCAGCTATGAAAGTAGGTTTTACTGCTTGGTGTTCAATGTAAACTGCCTTACCCTTCGATTTCGCTATCTATTCGTTAATGTTTTTTCTTTCATCTAGAAATTTTGTACGACTTTCTACCAATCTCGAAATCTAGGATCGATGCCAGCATCATCGATAGCATCATCATCTAACTTCTTTTCTTCATTCGTGGAGATTTTAAATTTTGAGGACCCTTTCTACCATTTATTCCATTTTCATTAGATTTCAGATTAAATTTGGTGGTGTGGCTAAAATATTTATCTATGTTTGCAATAAGAACCTCGTATAAAATCATTAACTTTAAATCATGAACTATCATCATTAAATCATGAACTTTCCCATGGGCAGATTTCTGGACCGTCTTTTAAAACCTGCCTGCATTTACAAAAATGTTCTTGCTTACAACGCTTGCCTTACTTCCCGAGTGATGCGCTTCCATTCCCCTCACTGTACTTCATTTTGCTTTACTTGCCTGCTCAAGTGCGGTGCTTTACGCTTTCGATGCTGCTACAGCTGTTGGTATCACCGCATCAGAAATAAGAAGTGATTTTAAGTCTAGTTCAAATATCGTAAGAAAGGGAAAAGAACACGCGGGTCATCGAGTCTAACGTGTTACACTCATGAGTAGAGCTGCGCAAGACGGACGTGCGCGTAGAGGCAGGCCGTCACCGGCCGTGCCTGGCAATAAAAGCGTCCTTCGAATTCTTTCAGTGGATTATCGTGTACATATTGCAAATTGACTTAGAAGACAACGATTTGTTGGATTGGTGCTCTGCATTATATACTTTGTATTTCAAATATTTCTTAAAATCGAATAGTAATGGAGTTTTAACTTATAGATTAAGGTACGCTATATTTTTTACCAATACTTCTTAATTTGTGCAAGCAACACCAATGAACTCTCAGAATAAAGTTATGAAGTGAAAAAAACATTCTTTATTATCCTTTTGCGCATTGTGTTTTGCTCTCAGAGTTTTTATGTTCTAAATAGATTATAGTCTCGTCAGCATCGCTTAGTCAAGTACATACTAAAGCGTATGATTACTGTAGCGTACGCAGATCTGCAGCACATTATCACTCAAGGTAATCGTCGACATAGTTATAATATGAAACAAAGAATGGAGAACAAGTTCTTTTTTGCTGTTTAAACTGTTATCTAATTATATCGTTAGAATCCGAAATAGGATATGCGATAGGCAAAGGAAGTCTCACATTTGAACTGCTTCAGTCAGTCAGTGAAAGCAGCGTGCTGCTATTTAGTAAAAATAGTATCAATAAATTGCCTACGCCACCTAATTACTACGTTGTTAAAATCTGAGTGAAAAATGTATTGTGAAAATTTTCCATTTTGCTAATCAGTCAGGTGGTGGGGAATTTTACGTCAATATCATTCCAGACCCAAAATCGGAGCACAGCGAGATTAAACCAACGAAAATCCTAAAACGACGATTGGATCAAAAGAAGCACTAGTCAAATTTTGCTTTTTATTTAGGCAGTCAATGAACGGTAAAATTATTTTGAGTGGCTTGAATGTGTACGCATGTGAGAAGGGAAAATTTATTCTGTTCAGAGTGACAATAAAACAGAATAGAGATGTCGCATCAGTTCAAAGCCATTGGTTGTGAAAACAAAACACCATTCGCACTTCAACGCTTTTTCGTCTTTACTCACATTTTCTCCAGAAACTAGGGAGATATTTTTTAATGACTTGTCATAAGAAGATTTTTGTGTTCGAGTCAGCATAACTGAAACTTTTTGAGGAGTCATTGTACAAAAACGTATAATCTCAATGTTCGCACGTGAAATGTGGAGCAAGACTTTTTGAAATGTCAGCCTAAATATACATTAGCGTTTAAAGTTAAGCAAAATTCAAAGCACTGGAGTGAAGATGAGTAATGAATCGCCAGCACGTAACGGATCCACCACTCCCAAGGATCACCCACCTGATTTGCGAAGTTCTACAGCAGTAGTACAAAAGTTTTGAAATACGAGGGCTCGGCTCCAGCGAGCTAAAACCTTAATGGTTAACTAGCACGGCAATCGCAGAGTCCCCGGATCCCCTACGACGCCCACCCTTACGGCCAGGTAGTGTTGCATCTCTGCTCTTTCACCCCGTCGACGGTCTGACTACACTTGTTCTACGACTGTTCACACTCGAAATGGAGGAGGAAAGACCAAAGGCAGATGATAATGATGAAAAGAAAGCTGTAGTTGAAGAAACTAGAAAGCTTTAAATAAGATCCCAGCTGAATTTATTTTTATTCTACATCGTAAGAATTTAGAGATGCGGAAAAATGTTAGCAAGTGAGAAACAGATTTTGCCCAAAAGTTATGTATTCACCGACATAGTTCAGTAAATGAAACCTGCATGCATTTAAGTTGAGATTTGTGTCGCCAGTAAGTTTATGATTTTGTACAAATCATTTATGTTTGAAAAATCCTGAAATTCAGCTATGGTGTTGGGATCCTTTAACTCAGTTATAAAATTGTTTCAGCCTTTCTACCGAAGCTGATCAGAATAGATTAATCGATGGCCTCTTGCTGATTTCCATTCAATGATTCACCATGCCAACAAACAAAAATCTCTACGTATGGAGATGGTGCCCAAATCGCCATGACAAGTCCAATGACTGATTTGCAGGGAACGCACGTCAGCGCTAAAAGCCTTCTAAACAATTTGAAATCGTGATGTGACCATAATGGCCAAAAGTAAAATACAAGTTGAACGCAATACAATTTTTTAGATCTAAGAATGCCATCAGAAAATTACCCTACCTTGCGAACAAGTTTGGAAATGACATAATCGAGCTCGTTGGCGAAATCTTGGCGTTTGGAAAACTCGTCTTCCAAACCACTCTTGGAAGCAATATGCAACAAAATTATGGGACTTTAATATGTTTACATCCATCGGATTATAAACACACTTGACAAAAAACTGGACTAAAAGGCATTCAAGCTTTAGCATTATCGCATTTTTGCTACTGTAGTCGGGTTGAAGGAAACATACCTAAATATCTTTAAAACTATATTAATGCTTGAACTTACCAGCTAAAGTTGAGTATTGAGATAAATTCAAGAAACGCTATCATGTAACCTTGCAAAATAAAAAACTAGGCTGGATCCCAATTCTTGAAAGACTCCGCATTCATGAAACTCAACTCGTATTTTCATTCTTCTACTTTCTTCAGAGTACCTACAGACGAAGTAAAACTTCTTCTGAGTGATATTACGAACAAAAACCTAATCGAAGGAATGATGTCTTAGCTTCGTTCGTGTGACCTGGGACAGAAAGCTTTCCCACTGTCAGGTGCTCTCCTGTTGAATAAGCCCTCGCAAAGTAGGAAATAATTCTCGGACAGAAGTAGAATTCGAGGCGAAAATGTAAGGTCATTTCGCATCCCTGCCTCTGAGAATTGTATAAAAAATATCTTGTTGTTCTTCTTTGCAACCAAATTAATCTATAGCCTTTATACCTTATAACTTTCCATTGCTTCGCTAACGTCAGCATTTTAAACTCTGTGACAGTGAACGTTGTGTGGTTGAGTAAATTTATTTTCTACTTACATGTATGAATGCGTTTCCTTCGGTAGCATTGTCTATTCCGCATTACTGCATCGCATTTCTCACTTGACCTACTGCGGGGACCGCACATCAAGCCTGAACAGTACAGTTGATAGTGAAACCAAAATTATTTATATTCATTTGTAATCTATACGTAAAATTTTTGTAGCTCTTTGTTACTTTTAAACTACATTTGTGTGTCACTGTGTTTTCATTTTATCTCATGAATCAATGTTTGTAAACTATCGTAGGGAATGAGAGGAGGAGCTTAGAGCGTTTCATATGCTTTGACTGTCGCTTGATTTTCCCGATGTTTTCACTAAGAAATAGAGAATAGCTCACTTTTTCGTTTTTCATCAAAGACATTTCTTTTTCATGTGACCTGAGCAACACAGTCATCAATTCAATGTAGCAGAATGGAATTTTACTTTTTATTATACAAGAGCTGAAAATTGAGAGTTATGACTATTACACCCATTAAACACTCTGTGATCAACAAGTATTGAATTGTTAATAAGAAAGAGATAACTCAGGCCCTTCAGGAAATTAAATTAATACACTGGCCCACTGCTTTAAAATGAAATTTATCGCTGCTACTCTGAGCGTCATATACATATGTGTCTGTATCCCGAACAATAAATGAATTGATGAAAATATACATAATTTTTGGTATTGGATTCGTAAATCATTTACCTCACCTAATGTCAGCCTTTCTTCATTGCCTGAAATTCATTAATATCAGTATTTTCATCGGTTCAGTACATCGCCTTTTAGGTCTTTTTTTTCCTAAGTAATAGCAAACTTAGAGAGCACATTTTTACCCCATTGATCCAGTTGATTTGACCCTGGTATTGACATTAGAATATCGTATGTGGTATATCTGATAATGAGGAATTTTAAATGAAGGAACTTTAATGAACTTTAAATTCAGAATTTTAGGAGCCAAGACCCAAATTGTTGACTATATATATATCAACTTTTCGGATGCATATGGTTTCTGTTTTACTATCGAGCATGTAAGACCAGGTGTTTTTGCTGCTTCAGCCACAGAGTTCCGTTTGAGGCGAGTGCAGCAGCGGCCTTACTTATATACTTCTCCTGCAGCTGGTATCGGAGATACGCGGAGGAGAAGTTGGAACTTTTATTGATTAAATTTACATTGAAATATATCACAATTACTGAGCACAAAAAGATTAGAATTCGGATTTGAGGTGTAACTAAGGTAGGGCACTACAAGTACCCTCCCCCTAGAGAGAAAGTAGTTCGAACAATACTGGTAAAGATAATGAGAGAAAAAGTTGCTGTTGGGGCCTATCGTTGAGACTGAGCGATGAGGTACGATGCTGTAGAGCGTTGAAACCGTGCATTGAGGCCGTGCGATGGAGCCGAGCGATGCGATGAGGTCGAGCGATGAGACTGTGCTGTAGGCGTTTTGGCGGCTCGGTTGTGCATTTTCGCGCTTGGTAAAAAGTTCTTGTGATAGCAAAAACACCGAGCGGAAATTGCAATAAAAATTGACTGAAGAGCAGCGATGGGTGCTGCTGGGCCACAAGTTGGTAGGAGCAGGCTCTGTAGAAACATCGGTCCGATGGTGAAACCGCTGGAGAGCTGCTAGGATCACCAGTTGTAAGGGGCAGGCAATGTCGAAGACTGGGCCCGATGATGAACCCGCTGACGAGCTGCTGCGGCCACCAGTTGTAAGGGGCAAGCGATGTTGAAGCCTCGGCCCGTTGGTGAAATCGCTGGAGACTGCTGGCAGTGCTGGGTCTCCAGGTTTCGGAGCGGCTGGGGTCACCACTTGTGAGGTGGCGATTCGTCTCTGGTCACCACTTATAAAGTGCCGGCAATGTAGAGGCATCGGCCCGGCGGTGAGCCCGCTGCGTTATCAGCGTTGAGAGTCCGGAGTCACCAATTGTAAGGCCATGTGTTGCTACTTCGGTCTATGAGTTCCGTTTGAGGCGATTGAAGCAGCGGCCTTTGACAAGGCCCTATTACACGGGGCAACACTTTGCCTCGACTACGGCAACTGAAATGAGGCAACTTGTGGGGGCGCTATCAGACGAGGCAACCAGTGTGGCGTTGCAAATTGCAGAGGTAGGATTTAGCTCGCAGTGACTGCGGCATGTGACTTCTTCATTTCATCATTAAATGAAAAGTATTAAGAACGTATACAAAAATTAGATCCTGTTTTACGCTTTTGAATGTCCTTGCATTATTTATTGCCTTAATTCTCTAAAAATGAATGAGATTGAAGGGTCATACAACTATTGATTCAATATAATTATTATGATGTATTATTAACTTCTATGAAAATAATCTTGAATTTGTGAGAATCAATATAAAATGCACTATTAAAAACATCATAATAGTGTAATAAATTGTTAACATCTTTTTACAGCTCATTTTTGCATATCACTATAATAATTCGTATTTTAATACCGCACAGAAATAAACAAAAGAAACAGTAAATTTCTTAATTAACACTTTGACTGTGGCAACTAAATATTAAGTTCAACACCAAACTCAAATTTGAAGTCAATTGTAGTAAACTATTTTGATAAAACCAAACATGAGCTGGATCGTGCCTTCATTTAGCTTTGATTAAATATTGATGGAAATTGAGTTTGCGACTACTGGTCGGTCAGCAGCATTATGAAAATTACCTCCGTGTACCACCCGTGGCGCACGTCGCAGTCAAAGTGTTAAGTTCATTCATCTGCTGTATTGATGAATTTAGGTTCAAGTCTAAAAAACATATTAAAATGGTTTGATCATTGAAAGCCGAGTAAAAATTGTTTATTTTTCTACTCGCTACTTATGATAGAAAATTAAAATGAATGCACATAAAGTTACCTGACTTCACAGAGTCAATCTTCTTTTTCCTGTCACTTTTGTGGCAGGTAGTAATGTTTTTCTATTTTTTTGATGGCTTTGATAGTTACATCATATTCAGCTGAACTGTTTAAACTTACAAAACTATGGTTTATTTTTTAAATTTCTGATCAGTTTATTTATCCTAAAATACTACCTGATAAGCACACAATTATAATGGAAAAGTGACAACAATTGAAAATGAAACGTATCACGAATGTATGGTAAATGGTGATATTCCGCTTTATTTTGTACAGAAATTACGACTAACCAAGTGTCTTAAATGATACTTAATTGTTTATATAACACTTAATAGCATTCCATATTATAGGACATTTATTAACACTTTGACTGCGACGTGCGCCACCGGTGGTATACGGAGGTAATTTTCATAATACTGCTGACCGACCAGCAGTCGCAAACTCAATTTTCCTAAACATTCAATCATAGCTAAATAAAGGCACGATCCACTTCATTTCTTAGTATTTTCAAAATAGTTTACTACAATTGACTTAAAATTTGAGTTTGGTGTTGAACTTAATACTTAGTTGCTGCAGTCAAAGTATTAAATACTTCGACTACCTATTGAATGGCGGACCGAATCTATGTTGGCTCAGTGGGAGGCGGTGTCGCAACCATCCTAAAAAGGCCCTATTAGACGGGGCAATTATTGCTCCTGGAAGCAGCGACGGATGCCTCTGGGTGGAACTGACTGCAGTTGCTGGGCGAGTTCTAGTTTTCGCGCTTGTTCAGAAACCTCGAACAGCTCAGAGCAATAAAGGCGGTGCGGAGCAGTGCTCGGCTGACTGTCGTAGAGTAAGGATGGTTGCGACACCGCCTCCCACTGAGCCAATATAAACTCGGTCCGCCATTCAATAGGAAGTCGAAGAATTTAACACATTGACTGCGTCAACTAAGTATTAAGTTCAACATCAAACTCAAATTTTAAGTCAATTGTAGTTAACTATTTTGAAAATACCAAACATGAAGTGGATCGTACCTTCGTTTAGCTATGATTAAATATTTAGGAAAATTAAGTTTACGACTACTGGTCGGTCAGCAGCATTATGAAACTTACCTCCGTGTACCACCGGTGTCGCATGTCGCAGTCAAAGTGTTAATAAATGTCCTATAATATGGAATGCTATTAAGTGTTAGCAATTAAGTATCATTTTAGGCACATAATTAGTCGGAATTTCTGTACAAAATAAAGCGGAATATTACCATTCACCATACATTCGTGATGCGTTTCATTTTCAATTGTTGTTATTTTCCATTTTAATGGAATGCTCATCAGGTAGTATTTTATGATAAATGAACTTGTCAGAAATCTAAAAATAATAAACCATAGGTTTGTAAGTTTAAACAGTTCAGCTGAATATGATGTAACTATCAAAGCCATCAAAAAAATAGAAAAACATTACTACCTGCCACAAAAGTGACAGGAAAAAGAAGATTGACTCCGTGAAGTCAGGTAACTTTATGTGCATTCATTTTAATTTTCTATCATAAGTAGCGAGTAGAAAAATTAGCAATATTTTATTCGGTTTTCAATGATCAAACCATTTTAATATGTTTTTTAGACTTGAACCTAAATTCATCAATACAACAAATGAATGAACTTAACACTTTGACCGCGACGTGCGCCACGGGTGGTACACGCAGGTAATTTTCATAATGCTGCTTACCGACCAGTAGTCGTAAACTCAATTTCCATCAATATTTAATCAAAGCTAAATGAAGGCACGATCCAGTTCATGTTTGGTATCATCAAAATAGTTTACTAAAATTGACCTTAAAATTTGAGTTTGGTGTTGAACTTAATATTAAGCTGCTACAGTCAAAATGTTAATTAAGTAATTTACTGTTTCTTTTGTTTATTTCTGTGCGGTATAAAAACACGAATTATTATATTGGTATGCAAAAATAAGCTGTAAAAAAGATGTTAAAAATTTATTACAATATTATGATGTTTATAATAGTGTATTTCAAATTGATTCTCACAAATTCAAGTTTATTTTCACAGATGTTAATAATACATCAAAATAATTATTTTGAATTAATAGTTGTATGACCCTTCAATCTCATCCATTTTAAGAGAATTAAGGCAATAAATAATGCAAGGACATTCAAAAGCGTTAAATAGGATCTAAGTTTTGCATATGTTCTTAATGCTTTTCATTTAATGATGAAATGAAGAAGTCACATGCCGCAGTCACTGCGAGCTATATCCTACCTCTGCAATTGGCAACGCCACACTGGTTGTCTCGTCTAATACCGCACCCACAAGTTGCGTCATTTCAGTTGCCGTAGTCGAGGCAAAGTGTTGCCCCGAGGACCTATTACTCTACGACGGTCAGTCGAGCACTGCTCCATCGCTCTGAGCTGCTGGAGGTTTCTGAACATGCGCGAAAACTAGAACTCGCCCAGCAACTGCAGTCATTTCCTCCCAGAGGCATCCGTCGCTGCTTCCAGGAGCAATAATAGCCCCTTGTAATAGGGCCTTCAGACAGTGTTGTTTCTGTTCTGCTTTTGGTTGGTTACAGAGGGTGGATGGAAACGCACTATCTCAGCATTGCTCTGAGATAGAAGAAAAGAAAAGAAAAAACATTTATTTCCAATAAAGTACAAACATGAACTGTCGATACATTGTTTTTTAAAACACCTTAACCTAAAAGCATCCTTAATTGATAATAACACATTGGTATTGGGATACCCGTGTAAAATGTTGAATCAAAAAATGATTGACAGAAAAGCACATCGAAATGAGTTCCTTCGCTCTGCCTAATCTGATTTTGACAGTGCATTTGAATATAAGTTACCAAGAGAACACAATCCTCGTAACGCTTAGTTGATAAATGTATTCGTGTGTGCGCATTTAAATTGAAATAAGAGCAAAAGTCGCGTTTAAATACCTTAACACAGAGACCCTTAATTGCTATTCATACATGGTTATCGTAATACCCATGTTAATTAAGTGTTGAGACAAATGATTTAGATCCTTGATTGCTATTCATACATGGTTACCGTAATACACATGAAAATTGTCGGAAACATGATTCGGAGAAAAGCACGAAAAAATGAGTTCCTCTTTGTCGCGGTAGTCGGATTCTGGTCATGCATTTAAAATACAGGTGACCGAGGAAAGCATAATCCATGTGACGCATTGCTGAAAACCCTCCCGTTAGTGCGTACTCGTATTGAATTATGAGCAATTAGAACATAGGAACTAGTGATACGAGTGTGAGGGATTAATGTTAAAAGGAAAATGAGAAAAATTGGATTTATTTTGCGTCTAAAAACTATGAGGTAGGTAGTCGGGATTAGAGACAGTTTTTCATATGGACGCATCATCTACTGTGCCAAGTGGAGAACTTCGGAAAGAACATAATCACAAAAAAGTTCACCGGATTCAAATAGATGAGAAGGATCGTTGTACAATACCAGCCGCAACGTTTGCAACACTCCTGGGACAAAACGAGAAAGTCAAAACTGGCTAAGATGAAATGAAATATTTTACAATAACACAAAAATTAAATTTCATATGCTAGAAGCATTGGCACAAAAAAGTTCACTGGATTCAAATGAGAAGGATCGTTGTACAATACCAGCCATAACATTTCCAACACTCCTGGGACAAAACGAGAAAGACACAACTGGCTCGGATAAAATGAAATATTTTACAATAACACAAAAATTAAATTTCATATGCTACTAGCATTGGCACAAAAGAGTTCACTGGATTCAAATGAGAAGGATCGTTGTACAATACCAGTCATAACATTTGCAACACTCCTGGGACAAAGCGGGAAAGCCAAAACAACCTAAGAGTGTGGCCAAAAGTATACTCAAAGAGTGTAAGGGACGGCATATTGTCACACAATATTAACTAGAGCATTTTTAGGGAGGGAATAAGTTCTACATGCATGTATACACACACACACATACATGTATGTATATATCCATACACATATACACACATAGGAGCGTCACATATGAGAACATACATGTACTTAATATTCGCATACAAGTAATCAAAATCCATATGCATAATGGAGATTTGTCTTGATTGTTGTATGATGTAATGAAAAGATAAGATAATTTGCACTAAAAATTTATGACTTCTTTTTCGGTACGTACTGCAGCTTACACTTATTGTGTAGACGCAAGATAGCGAGCTATTTTAGTTTTGAATTCTCTAAGTGTTTGATGGGTTTTGATGCTCTGAGGGAGCTTATTCCACAGTAAGGCGCCTGATACTGACAGAGCTTTCTGCCCGATGTTAGATGAACGATATTTGATTAAGACATCACGTCTCCTATTCGGCCTTAGGTTGGTGACGGTAGGGGAATGGAATTTCACTACTTCAGCATTGCTATGAGGAAGATACAATGAGGAGAATACGTACTTGGCTTTGTGCGCCAGAAACCTCTCCCGAATAGGAGCCCAGCCGAGCTTATT
>JACJUY010001747.1:11443-79204 GCA_014220935.1 Platorchestia sp. MABIK
GTTCAATGAACTAACTGCCACTCATTCCTCTGCAATAGCTCAATGAACTAACTGTAACATATTCCACTGCAAAGGAATAACTAAGACTTTTGTCTTGATTTTTTTGCAACAACAGCGTCTACGCAGCACCACTTTCCTACAAGACTGCCGGGACAGCGAGTGCCTATTTTTAAAGGCAATATCGCGTTTTACAGTCTTATTGACCTCTTATATTACTATATCATTGTATTATTTTTCCAATTTCAGGAGTAAAACGCGGCAGTGGCGGTGCAGTGACACAAACGTCATGTCCGATTTTAAAATAGTTTTGTTGCACTAGGCAACTGCAGTAATTCTGGCAGTGAGCTCCACTGAGCTGCTTCGAAACGCAGAAGTTGGTTGCTGGATACCCTCTGTAAATTGTAGCCTTAGGCAGCATAAAATGTAATGCTGCACCTATAGTTTGAATGAACTGATGTTCTACAGTTGTCATGATAGAACTGTTTCAATTCAAAATATTAACGCAATGTTTTACTATTATCTGACTTTAAACTTCACTTATTTGGCTGAACTTCTAAGATCTATTGGATAAACAGCATGCACTGGTTCTCAAGTGGGTGAGAGCATGTTCAGAGTAAAATAGAATAAAAACTTCAGCTTGTAAATATTGCAGTGGTTAAATGACGAATCACATAAAAAATAAACGGAGCCTACCATAATTTTAATTTAGTTTTTCTCTAAAGTTGAACATAAATACATCTAATTATTTAGTTGACCTCTTCATTCTTATATAAGATTTCACTACCACCTCAGCACTCCAGGTAATACTATACTCATGCAATCATGCATGGACACAAAACCACCTCCTCGATTTCATCACATGATCACTTTACCATTAATGGTAAAACCACCACCGTCTCTACATCATCACCATCATCCCCACCCATCACCTCATCATATCACCACCATTACACATCCCCACCACTTCACATCATCACTCATCGCCACCACCATATCATCTTCACCACCACCACATCACCCCACCACCAACATCACCTCACCACCAACACCTCCTCATCACCCCCATCACCTCACCACTCGAGGTGATAGCACCCACCGCTCTCCAGCACGCGTCGAGAGCTCTCGGAGCGACAGACTCTCCGGCCAGGGCCGATGGCGTCGGAAAAAAACGCGCCAGAGCACAAAAAATGAGGGAAACCTTTCACTCAGTAATTGATAGCATGAAAAAATGCGACAAAAATCAAAGTCGAAACGTAATTAGCGAGCAGAACCACTACGATAAATGATCCCGCGCAAGAAATTAGAGAAGTGTATTTGTTTTAAATCACCGGGTTACGCTCACGCGTAAAAAACGCTAGAGGATGTCGAAGCATTAAATGCTAGCTAAATGGAGTCCGTGCGACAGAACTCATTTATTCTTCATGCAAAATATAAGAGAAGTGAAAACCAAAATAAATTTGCTATATTGTTGGCGTAGTATTCTAGCGCATTTCAAACAAAGTTTTGCAGAAAGTATCGTTAAAAGCGTAACATGAATTCCCTCATAAGACTTTGTTCGACAGTCAGGGATTTTTTTTCCAGTATGCTGGCATACGAAAATCAATCGGAACGACCGTAGTCACCTGACTTGTGATGTACCTACGACAACTGATTATAAGAATCTACATCCCTGGAATACGCAAAGAAATGGCCATCACGTGATTCTTGGAATTTCATGGGAGAAGCGCTGTAAGTTGAGCATACCAAGCTGAGCACCCAGTGGCCGGAGGGTGAAAGAACGAACTCCACGCAAAAAGAGTACTGAGAATTACACCATTTCTTGCTAGCAGCACCGCTCCTCTTGAGAGTTGCCCAATAGTGTTTTCGAGCAAACAACGAAGAGGAGTCGGAACACATTCGGAAAAGCGTATTCCCCTTCGCGTTGTTCATTGTGGATACAAGTGCAATTGCACAGTTGAAAATGACAGGAACCGGTAGTTCAAAAAAGCTGGATCAAAGCTGAAATTTTGAACTTCAAGCATTCTTGACGAGGTATTTAAACTCATTCTCTTGGATGAACGTCTTAATTAATTCTAGTCTTCACTTCAGCCATAACCATGAGTTCTTTACTTGGAAAAATACTACGCAGCATGCTGCATTCAAACAAATTCTCAAAATTGCTTGTTCTTCTTGTTGATGAATGAACTGCAAAACAGTTTTCATCTACGTTTTCCTACACAGTCCTGAAGTTTTTTTTAAATTTTGTTAGAAGCTGAAAACGAACCGGAACCTCACACACAGCTAGCGCATTTAGTTGAGTGCAGAGATGGGAAGACACATCTACAAGCCCCTTACTACTGAGAGCAAGATGGAAGAAAAAAATTAAGTCAAATTGATCGAAGACTCATCAGGTGGCGTTCAGTTCGTACAAAAACTATTACTGAATTCAATGAAATTGATAGATTATAACACCTATAATAGATCAGAACATTGTGTGGAGTCTTTTGATAAAAAAACAAGGATAGATTTGATACTTATGCTCTGTATTGCGTCTCATATATGACCTACTGTCACGTCCTCCGATACTCACATTTCCTAACATTGATTACTGAAAACTGCTCCATTAATGAGATTTGAGACGCAGCTCATCAATAGAAACGATAGCCTTCTCAGAAAAGCAAGTAATTGGTAGGGCTCTGTTTTTCTACATTCTGAAGCAAGAATTATATAATTGACTCATCCGGATACGCAGCAGATCATTAGAAATAAGCTCCTAATATCAGGAGACTGGGTCCACATGTTGCCCCAAGTGCTACCAACAAGACTCGAGTTTCCCCATACAGGAAGACAGGCGGTCTCGAGCAACAAATCCGTTCCCTCACAAGCCCAGGGTTGTCTTTTTTCTTCGTCAAACTTCTGGACTGAAAATCATTTCATGAAAGTGTGTTTTTGTGCTTGTCCTTTGTAAACTTGGGAAGAAATAGCGAGACTTGCAGGGACCTCTTGAAACGAAGACCCCTCGCTTTGTTTGTGCGCCTGTCGCAGGGTTGCTGCTTCTTCTGTGTATCGAATGCCCGGGTCAGTCCTGCCTTCTCAAATGAAACGTCAAGAAGGCATCCAACGTTCCTCAGGTCGCTAGGTTCTAACGCTGCTATGCTAAAAATTCTAATGAATCGCTTCATCTTTGAGAGGAAACGGTTCTTTATGCAAATCATATTCACTGCAAGACTTCTTTTGTCTACAATCATCGAGGAAATGTATTAGATTTGACTCTGAAGACGCCCAACTACATAAAATTGCTTCTCAATAGCATTAACTCGCCCTGTTATTTCGACAGCAGAAGCTCGCTTCATCTCTCAGAAATTTCCCTCGAAACGAACGTACCAGAAATGTACCCTGCAGTTAAAAAATGTTTTTATCATGTTTTCTATAACATAGATTTTTCAGAGGCAAACCAGGAAGAAAAGTTTGCAGATAAAAGTTCAATACGCAGTTTTTAAAAGCATTTATTTTGTGTACTTTCCGGTAATTTTTACACTTAAATTATACCGGAAAACTATCATCTTGTTTTCAAAATAGAAGTACCACACTACAGCTAGATTACGCAACGCTTTCAACGCGAAAGGATTTAATTGGTAGGAAGAGCTTCAACACATGGTGTTATGTTCATAAAGTCGACCTTAATTCACTTCAATGTATCAGTATTGAGCTGCTTCGTGCAGGATCATCAGCGCGTCTCCGCGATGTTGACGAAAATACCAAGTAATTTAATGGGATACATTTAAAGCGGAAGTATACTTTAGCAAGAAAGTGTAAGCTTAGAAAACAAGTTTTCATACTTTCCAGCAACAGCAGAACGCTTGCAGTAGATGTTAATCTCTACTAAAACGTACGGGGAATATATTGTTCAGTATCAATACGAACATTTCCTTGAACGTCTTTTTTTAATCCATTGTTACACAATTTTTTAACCTGTAATAATTTTCAAGTCCTCATGCGACGCTGTAAAGAAGAGCATCATTAATACTAGGTCTAGTTTCAGTAGTTACGTGTTCCACAAATGTTAATTTCCCTTTACACATTCGACTTTAACCTTCAAATAGATGAGAATAAAATATGGAGGCAAAAATGAACCGATTGTCCTACTCGCGGCTCAGTGCCCAAGTTCCGCGCCGTCAAAAATCGACCACACTCTGGTCTAGAATAAGAAATAAAAATACTAGAAAGGAAATAATGAAAACAACACTTACGGTTACTGATAATTGTCAAACAAGCATCAGAACATTCATTGTATCACACCAACACCATAAAACGGCTGCTTCACAAACGTATCGTCTCATAACTAGGCAGTTTTCTCTGACTATTTATTGTATTAGAGCTTCTTTCCAACCCACAAGTAGTTTCAGCTCCTTTGCTGCTTGGCTCCTCAAATATTTCGTTCGGTTCTTGAGCTCAAAAGGCCATCCTAACACAGACACAGGGTCTCAGATGTAACATGGGGAAATCTCAACATCAATATGCTAAGTCTAAACTTACGCTCGAGTAGATTTGCATCTTGCAAAACTAAATTAGATTAGATTATAAGTTAGTTTAAGCTTCCCTAACCGCAAAAAAACGTTCCAAAGAGAAGGAAAGGTGAAGAACCATTTATGTGTGGAGTATAAGGAACGCTGAATATATGCACAAGTTGTGCTCAGTCACGAGATGTCTTTCGCCTAGAAAAAGTGCGCTGAGAAAGAAGGTGATGAAACAATAAAAAGTTGAAGAAGAAATTTAGAGGTGTAGAAAAACAGGACAGCTGTGAATCGAAAAAAAATGGTCTTCAACACTCCATAAAGCATATTTTATTTAAACAAAAAGGAGGCCCATCAAACTCTCAGCTCGGGACTACCCGTTTTCCTCTTGGGAGGGGTAATTACCGTGTGTGGAATGTATAGTTGTATTCTTCTGAGGGGGTTTGCTGATATTGCAGATTTCCTCTATTATCGCAAAAATCAAGCTGATCTCAAAGAATTCATGTCATCCCAGAAACCATGTAACGCAGAAGTAGCGCAGCCGCCATGAGTAGGAAAAAATGGCGCAAGCATGGCTGTGTCGTTTATGAAGTACGCACTCAACACAGGCCGGCAGGGCGCAGCATAATAAAGTCCCCAGCGCAGATTGATCACGACGCGTACGCCCAAGTTTGAGGCGGCGTTCAAGTCCTGATTTAGCTGAACACGGGCGAGCACTATTGGGCCTTGGCTCCCGAGTGCGTATCACGGTAGGGGAAACAAGGTAGGGTCATTTCTATGGGGGAAATTACACTTCTTCTTGTTCGGGTAGCCAATAGAATGGCTTTATTTCCAACAAACTTTATGACGTCACCAAAACGCAGTGTCGTTAAGCCAATAGTGGAGACGGATTTGGGGGTAGCAGTGCTACCAGAAGCAATATGAGAGCTGCTATTGGTTCGTTGCCGTGACATCAGCAAAACCACACCGTCAACGAAAAAAAGACTGATATGAACCTGCCTTGTTCCCTCCACCATGGTGCGTATACAGGCTACTTTGAAAGGCGAGGTCGACTCAAAATTTGTCTTAAGGTGGGATAATAATTAGCCCTTTTAGAGGATGGCTGCAATGATTGTTGGTACAGATTCGCATGAAGCTGGGCCGGGCTGCTCCTGCAATCTTTTCAAAACGCTTGTACTGCCCGAACTTCTAGGAACAAAAAACTCCCGTTTAACTTCCCGTGTCAAAGTTAAAAAACGCTCTTTTGAGATAATTCAACATTATAACTAAACCTGTAACACGGATATTCAAAAATGAAACTAATCGTTACCGTAGTTCAAATTTTGAATTATGAATAGAAAATGGAAATACTTCAATATTAAAGCTATATTTTCCTCCCGACGAAGCTTGCGCTTGGCTTGATTGAATTTTAATATGGCAATGAAAAACCCTGAATTATATTTGCAAGACAACGATATGGATTAGTCAGAAACGTTCATTAATTTCTTACTCAGGTCCGTATACAGTTATCGTATTTTATTTGTTAGCCTGATTCACATGGGACAATTCACTTTTCTCGCTAATTAAGTGATCGGTAAGAGGTAGTCTCCTGCTTGCAGCCTAGCTCTAGGACATTACAAGAAGTTTTTCATGGCTTGCATCATTATTTTAATTGTGTTGTACCACAACTTTCCAACCTACTTACGTCAGGAGAGCGAGTGAATTTTACATATGTTTAGTTAGTAGGAGGGTAAACCTATAATTCTGTTTGTCATTGCGTTTTACTTATTCACAAGCGGAGCTGTTTTCCTGTGGAAAAAAACAAGGTAGCGAGACTGGACTTGAACCTAAATCTTCCGTCGCCAAAATGTGATTGTTTGACCTCTCGCAAAAAAAAAGAACTTTTCTCCTCATAAGGATCACCCAGCTACGGTTCTCGTGGAGAGCACTTTTTCATGTTAGAATAGTTTCACGATTACAGATCGTACATAAAACTTGAAATGTAATTATATCATTTACGAAGCCGTACGAAAGCTGACAGCGAAATTTGTACAGTGGACCAATCATTATTTTTACAAGAGATTGCAAACTTTTCGCAGGAAGCTGTCTCGGTATGTTAAACGTAATGGAGATAAAATCACTCCATTGATGGTAATCGCTTAAAGTTCGGCAAGATGTAGAAATAGTCATGAAGTTGTAACCATGAAATGATTCCATAGTAAGAGCCGTAGTAGCAATGACTAGGCTGAACGCTTTATCCTTTTTTTTAATTTTTCGGTCTTTTCGTGGTGGGTTTAGACAATTTTCGAGTGTTCTGTAGAATTATTTGTTACTAAAAAATATCTTCGCTAATCTCAGATCTTAACTTCAACCAGGGTGTAGCTTCTAGCTTACCTGAGTCCCATCCACACTAGTCGACCATCAGGTCAGTAGAATAAAGGACTGGTTATTTGCAAATGGTATTAGAATGTCGCCTGTCCACTCTTTCCATACTGCTACTGGTACTCTACAACTAAAAATAACGTACTGGTCTTCGAATGCTTGCCCAATAAATCCATTGTTGTTACAGGTTACGGAACCTAGCTGCCAGCAATAAACAATTTCATTATTGCCACTGGTTTACCAGTTCCCCAAAAACTCTACCGCATATTCACGTTCGATGGTCTACCGTCTTTGAAGAATGCAAGTTGATTGGCGTAGCCCGTGATGCTGATGCGATTGAATCAGCGCATTTCGAAAATTTTGGGCTTTTAATTACAATGAGGGAATCTAATAACTAGGACTACGTTACAAAATGGTATCATAGTCACTTTTACTTCATGCATTGAATGGAAGGCTTTTTGTGCTTCAGAGGTACTGCCTAGAAGACCTCATATAGAATGGAAGGCTTTTTGTGCTTCAGAGGTACTGCCTAGAAGACCTCATACTGAATCCGAATTATTTCATTCAGGCCAGATTGATCAATTCGGAACCAGGACTTTGTCCTGCAGTTCCAATTAGCTGAGTCTTGCGCTCAGGTGACTCCCAAAGCATAAAAGTTCTGAGTGAAGAACTGTAAAACGGTCGTAAGACTCACTTTTTGCTCAAGTAACGTAGGAAATTTAAAGGCCCCTCATGCAACATATTTTTGCACTGACATAAGTAATGTTTAAGCGCGAATGAACATCCTCACGTACGTATAGTATCTAAAAGTGGAGTGTTCAGTTTACGCTAATATGGTTCTCATAAGTAAAAGATACAATCATCACCCGCCCGATGACATGCATTTGAAAATGACTTTTGAAAACATTATTGACCGCCCACTCTAGCGTATTGTTGTTGACGGTGGCTGTCTGTTTCATTATCAATTGCCAATTTTATTATCAATTATTGGAAATTTGAGGCCATTTCATAATTAACAAATGATCAATACACCAGCAATCTCAGCATTACGATTGAGCAGTGACGGATTTCATGAAGATGAATTACAGCTTTATTATTCGTTGTCATTGTACACTTCAGAACTTTTAAAGAAACGCATCGGTTAATCATGTCAGGCATGTTTATTGAAGGAACATAACGGAAAAACATCAATGATTGGAGAAAAAATAAGAAAGATTCAGTACTTATAATTTTAAGGTCTAGTAAACCAGGCTAGTCATTAATTCACAGGCTATTAATGTTAGATATCAGCTCAATTTTGAGTACAATTATTTAAATTTCAAGCGTACCTATTCTAAATTACGTGCAAACGATGCTTAAAATATCATTATTTCGACCAAATAACCATAGCCTGCAGTGAACGCTATAGTAAACCAATCTTTAATTTCACTTTAATAAGAACTCGCCCTCACGGAAACTGGCGCCTGAATACCGCAGGTCACCGGCCTGCGTTGATTGGACACGCGACACATTGCCATTGTGAAGGAGCTCACAAGGTTTTTACAGCAGATTGTGCAAATTTATTAGTTTTTGCTCTATTACATGCGAGAAATTTGTCGAAAAATATTTCCTTCATTTCTTTCCACCAAAATGAGGTCCGTTTTCCGTGTAATTTGAACGGATGATTTTTGAGCTCTCATGATCTCGATGCTTCTAATTTGTGAATGGGTAAATATTTTTGTGTTCAACTGTGGCATAGCAGCAGAAGATTATGCGTGAAAATAATACTTATGGGCCACTTATGGCTATTTCTCCAAAACGAAATGAGTTACAAGCAAATTTCAGGTGCAGCATGCAAAAACCTTTTAATTTTTTTCTTCAAAATAGATACAAGCGAGTGAAGCACTTACTTCCTTGTAAATAAGAAAGAAATTATTCAATTTGCAAAGTCTCAGATATTCTGCACGCCGGGCAAGTCTGAGGGTGTGTCATGAGAGTCATGGGCGGGTAATCACTTTAACTCGATGGATTAAACTGAAGTTCAACATTCAATTTAAATTTAGAGTCAATTCTGGTGAGCAATTCTGAAATTAGCGTTCATTTAGCTTTCATTAAGTATTTGTAATAACTTAATTAGCGATTGTAAGTCGGTCAGTAGTATTATTCAAATCCCCTCAGTCACCCCCTTGGGTCCCTTCGCAGGTAACGTATGAAGTCTGGTATGGCGCCTTATGTAGGCAATGAAATTTGCGTGGCTCGAATTACTTGACTTGTTCATGTGATGGTGTTTTCATGAAGTCCACGCATAAACCTCACTTAGATGATAAAAATAAATTTCAGTCGCCCAGAAAACATTGATATCAAGCTTGAAGTCTTGAAATAGATCCAGACGTACGTCCTGCAATTCACAGACCTGCACCCTTCACATTTTTGAAGTCTTGAAATAGATCCAGACGTACATCCTGCAATTCACAGACCTGCACCCTTCACATTTTTGAAGTCTTGAAATAGATCCATACGTACGTCCCGCAATTCACAGACCTGCACCCTTCACATTTTTGAAGTCTTGAAATAGATCCAGACGTACGTCCCGCAATTCACAGACCTGCACCCTTCACATTTTAAAGCTGTGAAGTAACCACACTTTGTAATTTTTGAAATAGAACATCATAGTAAAATTAGCAACTAGCAGTGTAAACTAGAGAGAAACTTGCGGTTTTATATTGACTTACTTAGAGTTAGGGTTACGCGTATTATTCGTGCCTCTTGCAAATATGATCAGACCAGCTTTGTTTACGACTCCATAATGACAACAGAGGTGTTTGGAAGAGAGGAAGGAAAAGGCACCTTTTAGTATGGAGCTAAGGGCTCGGGGAATCTAAGCACAAGGTGTGTTTCTACACAAGATCAATTGCGTATAGAAACATTGAATTAAGAAGTAAGTTTTTATGAAACAAGAAGTTCAGGAAAAGGAAGTTGAAGGAAGTTCAGGGTGCTGAAAAAGAAAACAGCAGTGAGCCGAACATGATGGGCTGTAACAAAACAAAAAAAAAAATTTTCCTAATTTGACAAAAATAAGACCTACTTTTCCTTTGGCTTGGGAGCTTACATTTTCCCTCTATGAGTGTCAACTCCCACTAATACAATAGTGGTAACCTCCTGAGGGGTGCTAGTTTAATTATGTCTAATTTCCAAGTTTCCCCAAGAAGGGAACTCCCCCATATCTTAATTCTCTAAAACAACGACCAACCAGTAGCTTTCCGACATCACAGTATCTTACCAATAAAATAAACAGCCGGGAATATTCTCCAGCAAAAAAGAAACGTACAAAATACCCATCATTTCATACGCTATGCCTCGACTTGTCCGCAATTAATTTCATTATCTTGGAGCAGCAGCGACCTTAATTCCAATGACAATCAGAGCTGTGAAAATAAAGGGTCTTGTGGTAAACTCATCAGCGGGGAATAATAATTTAATAGAAAATTTTAATCCTGGCTTTAGATGGAGCCTTCCAGCGAGACACGTAGGGTTTGCTTGATGAAATAACAGATTTAAATCCTTCGTAGAGCTCCAATCAAACCGTTCTTCTGTACGAGTCGAGTGAAACTGAATTGAAAACTTGTAACAAAATTACGGTGAGTGCGCGGGAACATAGCATACGTCAGCAGATATCGCTACACGTTTGTAAAAGTTCGAACTTGATTTATCGGTGTGATGCAATGGAAATTTTACGATGAGCTAGTGACAAGCAGTACGAACGTTACAAGTGCCAATAATGGAAGAGACATGTGATTTCTGTAATAATGATATAGGGTATGAATAGGGACAGCGTATGCAAAATGTCTCTCATCAGTCTGAGTTAGATCACACGCTAAAAACATGAAGGAAATAATGACAGCCAAAGTATACGATGCAGCATGTACCACGGCCAGGTCCACTTTGACGTCTTTATGCAAGAGTTATTTCACTTAATTGAAGGCATCCCAGTCTAACTTTTTCTCTGGAGGGAGCATGCATTATTTTCGCTGCCTAAGCTATTTAATTACTGGGGCAGCTAAAAACATGAATGCAGGCGGCGAAAAAGTTAGACTGGGATTTAGCTAACTCTCGCTCACTCTCGAAAGTCATTCCGAATTCGAAGCTTTCATGAAATCATCTCCATCACCTAAATATCTTTCAAAGCTGATATGGTAATACGATGCATGGGACGGAAGGAATATTGCCCAGCCAGATCCTGTTCAACAATGAGCGTATGAATGAAAATAAATTTACGACGTACGAGAGAAATCTTCGAAGTAATACCTGCCACGGTTGTTTTCCACGGTTAATCTAGTGACAGAGAGTTTTGTGAAAGTTTGGCAAAATCTTCTTTTGCCGCGGCTTTGGCCGCTATGGAAAGTGAATGGGAAGTAAAATTATGATTATTATTTCACCTTTAAGACCTACCTTTGATAATGTTGGTATTGACGGAAGTTAGCAGGTAAACTGAAACTGAAGAAAAATGTACATCTGTTTCAAGAGAAAATGTAATAACTAGCGTCGTCAGATTTGCAGAAGATATTTCGCTAGTGAGCGAGCACTATGAAGTCAACATATTCCCAGAAAGGCGGACATTAGACGAAAAACGAATTCTTGGCTGTTAATTGGTTCCTTGTGTTTCATGAATTTGAAAAAGTTGCTACGTTGTGAGCGGGTTTTGAAGGTAAATTCCAGAACTTAAGATTTATGATCACTATTATGGAGACGAGAATACTTTCAGCATTTAAAATTGCCCAAATTATATCTTCTAAGTAACTAATCTATGCAATAAAAAAGTGTACACAAGCAAATTTTTTCTTAAATTTCTAGACTTGTTAATGAAAACAACATACTGAAGTCGAAAATTTAATGATGACCATATTTTAACACTTTTGAAGCCTTGTTCCCCACCAATGTCCACCTGCCTTCCATGTGCCTGTGTAGCAACAAGGACTGGTTACCACGCGGTCGCTTCGGTCGCTTCGGTCGCTTCGGTTGGTTCGGCTGGTTCGGTTGGGTTGGAAATAGCAGAATTAAAAAATTAATTTTGCTGCTAGCCTACATTTTCATTCTTTCTAACAGGAGCTAAGAATATCTTCATGCGATGATTTGTTAACATGAAGGCCGCATTCTATTTTAAATGAAGGTTGTGAAATCACTGAAATGACATTTTTAATACCGGCAAGTAAATGAACAATTTACGCGGTGGTGCACGTACTGTGTGTATGTGCGCATGTATGCATGTATGTGTGTATGCCCCTTCGTGTGAACGTGTGGAGCGCACACAAATAATTGTCCTGTGGTAAGGAGCTATTCCCATATCTTGGTCACAGATTTAGAGTTGCTGATACTTCTCTGGAAGTATTAATGATAGAAATTGATGTTGTGTGATGATTTAACATAGCTTTTTATCATGATAATTAACTCGAGTAGGGTTTATATATGATGACAATGACATTGTGCTGTATAAAAATTAAAAGAAAATCCAGAGTGAGTAAAAGTTCATTACAAACAAATTAAATTCAAGTTTAATAAAATCATCCCAGGTGGGATGAATTTATTCTTCGAACCGAAAACGAAATGAATAGCAAATTCATACATTATTGGAAAAATCAAAGTCGTCATCTGTTGCAAAGTTGGACTGAAACAAAAAATTTCAACTTAAATAAAATTACGATTCATTGCTCCTGGGATAATAATCGCCCCAGAAAATGCCACAAAGGCCATGGGAGTAAAGTTGATTTGTGATGAAAATCTTCTTTTGTGTTGACCTCTCAGTATGATTTCTTTTCCAGTCGCTAAAGAACTTCAGCAGTATATTTGTCCCTATGCAGAATTTCAGGGTCTGGGCAGACATTACATCTCCACTGGCACTGTGATGCATAGTTTTGCCCTCAAATCCGACAGAGCTTGTGAAGACTCATAAGCTTAGTGTACCAGATTCACACGCGATGTTTCGAATACCCTTTGAAGAAGCGAGTAAAATTCACCATCTGACCCGAGATGTATTGTGGTAACTTCCTTTTTTGCTGTGGAGTGAGAACAAGCCGAGCAACGAAGTGCTTCCTTGCACATGCTCGACACGTTCTGCATCTAAATCTTTCCATGATGTACGCCCGCCTCACAAAGAGCACTAGGCTGTTCTCCCACAACAGCGCAACTGATCCTCACGGAAACGGACCGTGAAACCCGAGACCTTCGAACGAGACCGCATTTGATCAGCTTTGGTGTCGCTCCCAAAGCGACTTCGTGTTTCCAAGAACGCGAACATGAAGAAGGTCGGATGACGTACTAGATCGTAATGGGGTAACTGCACAACAGGCTCTTCCAAACCCGATAGCGCGCTTTAACGTGAAGGATTCGCCCAACACTTGAACGGACATTGGTGTATCCTTCTTCGAATATCCGACTTGAAATGAACACTTATCGTTAAATAAATACTTCGAGGTAGACAGTGGACTTGAAATAGTGACTTTAAATTGTCTGTGAATTGTCTGTGAACAAATTGTCTGTGAATTGTCTGTGAACAAATTGTCTATGAACAAATTGTCCGTGGACAAATTGTCAGTGAAATTTAATTGTCTGAAACGTACCTATGAATTTAAATTTTTCACGTGGAATTTGGAAGGACTCAACAACTGACATTCCTGTAAGAAAAGTTTTTTCTGACTCAAAAAAGTCTTTTCTGGAAAAGCCTGACTGAAAAGTTTTTTCAGACTACTTCAGAGTATCTTCACTTACGAAACAAAACTGTCCAGAAACAAGCCAGTGTTTGTACTGTGGAAAGCTATAGATCGAATTTAACTACATCTTTACAATAAAATAACATTTTAGCGAGATATTTGAGAGTCTTTGGAGGACGAAATGCGTATTTTCCTCCCAACTACAGTGGCGAGTTATTTTCGACAGTACAGAACATTACTTGAGACCAAAAAACGCAGTCAAAAAACACAAACAAAATATACGACAGAACTGCACCAGCACCTCGCCAGACCTCCGTCATGGATAGGCGAAGTATTTGGCGCACATACTCATTGATTTATGGACATCTAAGGCGCAGTTTAATTAGAAGTCTTCAAGAAAAGAGTGTGAGAGAGCTATGGATATTTACAGCTTTATGCCAGATTCTAAGCTGTTCATTGTGTTACTCTGAAATGATTATTTTAACGGTAAGGATGTTCTGGAAAGTAAGAGAGTTTAAGAGATCTAGTGATACCGGAGCATTTTTGAGAGATACCGGAACGATGAGGGATACCCGTGTCACAATGCTGTGACACGGATAAACCAATGAGAGCAGCTTGGCTTCTTCGACAAAATATTAAAAGCGGGATCTCGTCCCACCTGACGGACACGTGGGGTTGATACTATTACAATAATTGATTAGTGCAGTAAGAAATGAAATACCGTCTTTTATAACTACGTATATCCTCATGGAGGCAGTTATTACTCCAATATTTCGTTCTATAACATCCTACGCATTCACTTTTCATGCTAAACTAACCTCATGCCTCGCACTATCGGCTCATTTAATACAGTTTGGGATGAAAATGAACATTTTATGTACTAACTGCATTTTATTCAAAACTGCAGCACGATAATTTTAACATATCAAATCGTCAAACTAACCCCGTGTTGAACAGCGAAGAAACGTTGCAGAATATGTAAAGCCAGCTTCAGAGGAGGGAAATTCTTAGGTATTACTCTGACCATTGAACGATTTACCCGATTACTGTAAGATGACATATGGGATAAGATTATAAGTTAGTTTAAGCCTCACTAACCACAACAAAGGTGTTTCCAAGAGAGGAAGCAGGAGGGCATTATTCAGCACTGAATTTAGGAAACGGGGAATCTATGCACACATGTACAGAAGCCCAACACCCTGCCCTTGACATACGCAAAAGCGAAATTGTGAAAGTTTACAAAACCAAATAAAAGTTGTCGAAAAAAATTGAACTGAAAAAAGGAGAGCATTAGACCACAAAAAAGATAGTTCGTAGCGAAATGAAATTTTTTTATATTTCAACAAAAGGAATGCCATCTTAATCCTCAGCTCAGGACCTCGTCCATTAGCAAAGATGGGTTCAGTCTCTGACTGGAGCTGTGTGTCAAGTTCACTTTACCTTTTTAATTCCTTAAAAATTTACGCCATTAGTTTAACACGTAATGAGTTTGAACCGTTTTAGAAGCTTGAGATATCAGAACTGTGTGTGCCGGTCAGAAAACGCTCCGGTTTCACTCAAAACATTTTCAGTAGGATTGCCATCATGAATACGATAATTCTAGCGCTGAGAGCACCTCACGGGAGCAATGGGCAAAGTTTTTTTCTGAGAACACGGTCTCCATTTAAGTAAACAAAACAATGGAAAACCGAGAGCAAGACGCAAAACTACTTGAAACACATGGAGAAAATTGCCATGATTTACGCTACCGGGAGTGCATTCAGCAGTCTCATTTGAGACTCCAACAAGTATTGGATTGTCATATGCAGAAAAACTTCTGTGTGAGCATTAATGCATATAAGATTGGGAGAAGTAATAAATTGCGTTTTCAGATATTAGATTATTGTGTAGCAAAATATGGTCTTGGAGAACCTTTGCGCAGCCAAGACTGGACTTAGTACTATATAGTGTTTATGAAATTAATAAATGCACTCATTCGGAGAAATACTTGAAAGTAACATTTATAAGGGTATGGTAAAACGGATAGATTAAAATTACAATGGGTAGTAAATACGAAATTCATCCGCTTATTGATGCGTTCACTAAAAACTCGTAGTTATTGAATTTAGTCTAATGCCATTAGTTATTGAATTTAGTCTAATGGGCGAAATTTACTGCATTAAACAAGACGCTGTCTCGAAAAGTAAAATAAGACCAGTTCAATAAGCATATATTCATCATAATAAAAGGATTTTGGTCTAAAAACACGGTCTTTACAAATGAAATTATTGATCCTAGTACTTTTTCTTGTACTCGATCAGAGCGCTAAAACACAGTGTTCTTAATGCTGCTTGTATATATGAAGCAACAGAGAGCAATAACCATCGATAGGTTCGCGCACCAACTTATTTAATAAAGTTGAAATATATTGGGTTTCATAAATTTACAAATACTGAGAATGATTTTCATTATTAGACCCCTTAAGACTCCCTAGTCACATCACAGGCGATCTCAAGAGAGCGCAGAGTCGGGACCATTAAATATGGACTGTAGAGAACACAGAATGCATAAGGTGTGGTACCACACAAGATACCGTGCGCATTAAATAATTTAGTTCCGAAGGAAGAGGAAAAAATGACATGAAAAAATAGTGATAAAGGTATGAGCACTGATAAAAGCGAAGTGTGAGTAAAAGAAGTTCCCATAGCTTACCTGCATAGCTGAGTGACCGAACAGCATCTCTCCCAGAGCTAATGTCGGGAAAAGGTTACATTTTTTGCTCTGCTTTCATCCTTCATCCTGCAAAACGGGTACGGGTTTAGAGGAATTACAAGCCCATCAGTCAAAAAATTCTTCTCCAAAATTGTTGTCACAATGTAGCAGGGTCAAGCGCAATGTTCTATTTTTGAGAATTATTCGCCTGGAATAAAAAGGTAACCTAGTTTGCAATATTGCGTAAATTATGACGAAACAGTATGCGATCACGTTGAAAAACGATTCTGTGTGGGGTGAAATTCATTCGCATTTCTGGGAATTACGAAATTTGTTCATGCATTCGTCACTCCTTCAAGGGTGCAATGCCATTCCCATTTTCGGACAAGCTAACATCTAAAACTGACATTTTGCACATTTCGATACCATCACAGTAACAAAATCAAGTCAACGTGCCTTAAAAACATGCTTTACGTTCGCTGTCAAAGAGAATTTTTTCGCGCGAGTTAAGAATACAAATTGCTTCTCAGATTCAGGAACGTTCCATGCAAAAATTTGAAATGTTTAACCATTCTGTGTGTGACTCTAAGCTCTCAAACTCGAGGGCTTTTACGGAATATTTTTTTAGCGTGAGTTAAGAACAAAAATTGTTTCTCAGATTCAGGAACGTTCTATCCCCGGAATCGGAATGTTCAAATATTCTTTATGTGACTCTAAGCTATCAAAATCGAGGGCTATTACAGAATATTGATGATGATTAGCGAAAGTCACCTAGCATTTTTTCATCTCGGTTTTGCACTGTTTTGTTGTTCTCGTACCAGAGCGTACCTTTTTTATGTCTATCGCTATCAAAAGGGATGACGACTCTGGAAAAGTTCGTTCCTGAGAATGTGCCGTCATTCTGCAAAAGATGTGTTTGCACTCTAAAACATTTTACGACCAACTAAGTGAGGTGGGAGAATTTTTTGTGAGATCTGGGCAAAAATATTGTCCTGGATTGTATCTGAAATTTGGGTTTGATCTGCGTTTCAGATACGCGATTAAAAGGGGATACAACCAAGCAGCAGTTTCAAAGAAATTGCTATCAGAATCCTCAAATTATGGGTTGAGATAGTGTCAGCGTTACACAAGTCAAATAATCATAATTCATGACAAGGAAACAAAAAGTTATTAATTTAATGCGTTTGCACTTACAAGCGTCAATCCGTTCTTACCCATTCCAGCGATTCACTCTTCCCAATAACTTCATACGTTAAAATTTGTACTCGCTTTGGAGAAGATTCGTAGAACAGAGAAGGAAAATTAGACATGCTGCTAAACGCTGAAGATTTTCCAGTAAATTTTCTTTTGCAAATCAGTACACAATAAATAGAATTCTCAATAACTTTTTGGAGGTGAATTTAAAGACGAACTACTCCATGGTTACCGGCCAATACCGGGTCTGCCGGTGTTGGGTGAGTATGATATTCATAGTAGGGTAAGGTGAAGTAGATTAGAGTTTGTCAAATTAGGTGGCGATAAATTTAGTTAGGTTAGATAGTATGTAAGGTAGGTTAGGATGGGTAAGAATAGGTTATTATGTGTTAGAATGGGTGATGTTTGGTAAGGAAAGGATAGGTTAAATTAAGTTGGGCTAGGTTAGGTCATATCCATTGAAAATAGGTTAGACTACGATACGGTTTAATTGGGTACGTTATAAAGGGGAAAACCGTAACTTTTTAAGCGGGTTAACCCACCTAGACTGGTATTCTAATTTTCGGTAATTTCCAAATCATCCGCAATACCCCTGTATCTGATTTTTGGTACTTTTCCTATTAAGTGAAAAAACTGCGTCACAAATTAAAAATAGACAATCAATCGTGGTCAAGCCTCTCGCTTAGCCATTGCAAATGTCTGCTTTATGTTTGAATTGACTTCTTTAGTTTAACGTTTAAAAGGAAGGTTAGGAGCGGTAAGGTTAGGAGCGGTAAGGTTAGGAGCGGTAAGGTTAGGAGCGGTAAGGTTAGGAGCGGTAAGGTTAGGAGCGGTAAGGTTAGGAGCGGTAAGGTTAGGAGCGGTAAGGTTAGGAGCGGTAGGGATGGGTAAAGTTGAGTTAATTTTGTTGTAAAAAATACCAGGAATACTTCATGGGTTTTGCACTTACTGTAAAAATCTTGTTTATTTGTTAACTTGACACCGTTTGTGCTTTGTGTTATTGTTATTGTTGTTGTGGAAACCCTAATGAAAAGAGTGAAAATCAAATCAGTTTTGCAGTTAGAAAATGAGTTGTAGAAACAACCTGACCTAACAGCTTACAAGGAGTCTACTTAAGCATAAAAAACTAACCTAGCGTTTTATTTGCCACAATAATGAATGCAAAGACTCATGACAAAGGCATGCATTTCGATTTCCATTGCATTACTTTCTCGTTAACCTTGCATGCACTTGCATTATTGCTGGATGCCTCCACCGAAGTTGCATTCCCGTAGTTGCCAAATCTGTTTTCAATCACTAAAACAATACAGTATGATGGTTGATAAGTTCGAATCATATAAACGCTGGTCAGAAGAGGTACAGGGTTATTGAGACTATGCAGAAAAGAAACTGACAGTATAATTGTAATTGCCTGTAATAAAATGATATCGAATTTTGGGTGCTAACTCTGATAATAAAATCTTTTAAATTGTGAATATTTTACACCAGACCCAATCGTCCAAGAAAACATCGTTAAATAACTCACGTGCACACAAATCTTCCCTCTCTCAATTCCAGCAATGTTGATTGTTCGACCAGTTCTAACGTTGTTGAAGAACATTTTTTCTTCAGATTAGCGTGCCCAAATCACTGCACAAAATGATTTACGCAAAATAAATTTTCAATGTTGAAAGCGAACTGTCGTAAACAATATTTATGGAATGACTTCGCAACATTGCAGATTTGGGCCACATTTCATATTCCAGCTTTGCGATTGGTTATGTAGAGCACAATAACGTTCAGCGAGTAATTATACCTCGCATTTTAGAGGCCACTAATGAGCGGTTAATGAGGAGTCGATAAAATGGGCCATAGAGACAAAGAATGAGCCTTTGTCTCCGTTCATTGGAGAGCGAACGGCCAGTGCTTTGCCAACTACTGTGTCATGCCAAATTCGGTGTTAGATAAAAATTTTCTAATAAATATGACCAACTCACGCTTTCATTCGAACTTCTAATAAAAGATTGCCATGTGCATCAAGAGTAATGTTCTATTCTTACACAGAAAAACGGTTGGTAGCTAACAGTGCTGCTGAATTTGGCACTAAACCAAATTTGGCAAGGCACTGTTCTGGGTATTACTGAGGCACCGAAGCTAATTTCGTCAGATGTAGTAAACCCGATTTTAGGGGAAAGGTTTTATAATTTTCTTAGAGGACTTGTAGCAAAAACTTGTAATTTAATACAATCGGAAAAAAACCTGCTGTCGAGCAAATGAAGAGTTGACGAGAGATAAATTATTACTGATAGATTTATTGACAAAGAAACGTCGAGTTGGACGCTATCAAGAGCATAACATGTAATTCTATCGAAGAAATAACAGATGACCGAGTAAAATATACGACTAAATCCTCAGCGACAATGAAAAAGAAAATTGTTTTAGAATGAATCATTTACGCCATTACTTTTTGTCCTTTTTTGGTTAATTCTCGTAAAACAAAAGCGTGCGGCTGTAAACACTGTCAAGCGAGAGTTACAGATCTGCAATTAGGTGCCCGAGTGAGAAACTAGCGCTGCATTCACAATATTTAGGTGGAAATAAAATCAAAACATTTTTTCAACTATCAAGAATTGCTGGGACAAATATATTTATTTGGAATTCCCATCTGTAGGATTAATATGTCAAGGAAACTCTGAAGGGAAGCTATATTTCATTTCATTCACAGAGTGTCAAAAAATGTAACTGAAATTCAGCATATTAATTTTTCGATAATCATCGAGCATAAGGAAATGGGCTTAGTCTCATTTGTTGCGAAATTTCATCCTTCGTTTCCAACTCCTAGCTTTTTTGTGTCGAAAACTTGATTCATGCTCTAGAGAATAAATAGAGAGGATAATTTCCTCCTGCTTTGTGCAAGATGACACTTTTTTTAATACATTCCCATGGTACATTAAAGAAAGATCATATCTTGCTCATTTAGAAAGATGATGAATTAAAATATAGCTTATCTCACAATGATTTACTAGTAGAATTTCCATCGAAGCACTTAATTTCGTTCTGATTTAATTTTGTACTTTGACCGATATTGTCCTCTGTAAATTTTGGCTGGCCTCGTATTCCGTATTACATTTCTAATTAGCTCAGGATTATCTTTGAGAATATCGAAATTTATTGCGCTTCGTTCTTGGATATATTGCAAGTCCGTAATAGGTGTCTTAATACACGGTCGTTCAAAAAGCCCCAAAAGAAGAATTCACACGGCGTAAGGTCGAGGGTCCTAGGCGGCCACTCCAACGCATGTTCAACTCCTTTGAAACGTTCCCTAAAAATTTTCATCAAACGGTTTATCTCAAAAAAGATCTGTGGCATAGAGCGCCGTACGGCAGACTAATGCAGCGTCCTGCATGAGCGATTTCTGTTCGGCTTTTCACATCCGTAAGTGTAACGTGTATTTATATATAGATAACTTTCATCTTGCGGATGTCAAAAGGGAATGGTCCGGACTCAGATCACCATTGCATCTGAATGAAATGCTTGACAAAGAAAGGGAAGAGCTGGAAAAAAAAGTTAAATTTCTCATTAAATAGTACTGAGCTTATCTCCTCATGTTTGACGGTTTTGAGCAATCGTCGTGTTGAAGTTTCATTTTTTTCGAGTAATCAGAATGAATCCAGGCTACATTTTTTAAATTTTTTGTAACCGACTTGCTCATATGATTTCCGTACCGAAATGAACACTTTAACATCCGTCATTTTTTATGGTGGATTTTGTTTTGCTCTTGTTCTTAAATTAAATTTATATTCACAGAAATCACGGTGCTCGAATAACTGCTGAGGTATAAAATATTGCAACCATTCCTGAAGAACGGTAATCACGAAAGAAAAAATAACATAAAGAAAATCCGACTATGAACAGTAATTATGGACTCCATCGAGAAAACCTGGAATTATAACATGTCTAAATTCTGAGTATGAAGAGGCGAAACGTAATAAAAACCAGTGATAGCGCATAATCTTTCATGCTAGTGTACGTCCACTGTCAAGAATGAGGGCAATTTTCAAAATTAGTTATTTTTTGTCATGTAATTTTCACAATTCTATAGACACGAATGCACTGTAATTCATTAACAAAAATTGGCAGTCATTGTGCGGTGTTCAGGCACTCAGTTTACAGAGTGGTAGGAACAAACGACACGCCGGCCGATAGAGCTGGAAAAAAGTTATTATTGTCTAAGATAGGTATTATTTGACGCATTAATCACGCTCAGTAGAATTAAAGCTCTAAGCAATGAAAAGTGCAGAAATTACTTCTCCTTATGTTGCACACATCAAATGATGAGCAAGTTTAGAATCAAACATCACACCGAAATTAATTGAAAAAATAAATTTCACAGTCTTTCGTTAAAAATAGTGAATAATATGCTTGCTAGTATTAGCTGATTTTGACTTCAGTTCAGTCCCGGGCAGCATGAATGTGATGAAAATATGTACATTTTATTTTTAGCTTCAAAATTTTTAGCATTTGGTAGATTTTCTTGGAACAATGAAAGACCCTGTCTGTAATCTGGAAACTGAGAAAATGATTAGTTTCTAAAAAGGCTTCGAAAATCTAAATGCAACATCATCTACACCAAATGCAGTTTGATATTCTCAACAAACTTGGAATATGAACTTGAACTAAAATCTTACTTTAAATATCACAAAATAATCAGGTGAAGTACGCAATTCCAGCATGTCCAATTTATGAACTTTAGCCCACATTGTCGTTGACGGCAAAAAATATTCGTATTATCTGAATACACGATAGAGAATATATCACCATAACTTATTTCTTAAAATTTCTCTATGGCTTTGTTTTTGCAAGTCCTCACAATACTTGCAAACATTTTGACTAGCGGTTTTACTCGATATCTGAGATTAACTTGCAGCAAATTTCCAAACATAATTTATCTATTCCAGCTCGATGAACCCTAACATTTTAAAATAAAGTCTAGATATTGAAGGAACCCACAGTAAACGAATGTATTTGTTAATTTCTGGGATATTGCTTCAGTTTACCGTTCGTGACCCATTATTATCATTATTAAGTTCTCAAAAATGACGTTTTAATAAGTCAGAGCATGAATTCTTTAGTAATAATTGTTTTAAAATTAACAATTTGTAAGAGCAGATTGTCTCTCTTTGATTAATCTATTCGGATAATTTATGAACAAATTTTAATTCCTAGAAGTAAATTACAATTCAAAAGAGAAAAAAATTGCAGCCATAACGTAGTGTCCAGTTTAATAGTTTGGACACCCATCTAGACAGTGAGAAACAAACTTAACAGTTGTGCTGTCGTACGAGGAATTTTCTTGTTCCACTCTCCCAACTCGATTCCTTTCACTACCCGAATTTATTCCTTTACCACCAATTTTTAGTCTGAAATTATGATTTCGATTGAATGGTGTCACTTGTGACACTATAACTCAAAAAAAATATTTTTAGTAAATGAAATAACGTTTTTCAGGAAAATTAATGAAAGTTCAAAATACTATACCGTCTCATATGAACATAATATACTTGAACATTGAATTTGTACGATATATTGCATTGCAAGCGGCTCAAATTTAACGATCAGAATGTTAGGGCTTGAAAGGTTGAAAATAAATAGCAGAGTTTCAAAAAACCCAACCGAAAGTAATATTCTAATATAGCCTTAAATTTGCTGTTTTTGAGTATCAGGTGCCAACATTTGGATAGTATAAAACTGTTATCTGAAAATTGTCTGTTGGTTAACAAGTGTCTTCAATATCTCCCTTCCGCTTTTGATTGTTATTATCATGACATTTTTGGCTAAAAATATGTTTTTTTATGCTTCAGTAAATCACCCTCCACATTTTAATTTTTATTTGGAACTGTTATTTTACTTTCATAAAAATAACTTTTCTAAGCAAAACCTTATTCCTCGACTGACAAAACTCGCGCCTTATGCACGCATGCTATTCCCGATTAGATGAAGCAGGGCAGCGTTTATGCATCTCTTTGTATTTTATTGAATGTAGCATCAAGCATCACGCTGCGAGGTTTCTTTCAATTTTTACCGTGGCCCAAAGTCTTTTTGGTATTTTTTCGGCGCTTTAACTAGCACTCCAAAGTTCACACGTCTTTCGAAGTTGCCAAGTTGGCTCTTCTAAGTCTCCGCTAACAAAGGAACGCAAACTTCTTGCCAAGTTACCATCTGGAAAAACTGCGTGGTTTCTTCCCAACTTTGGAGTCAAATTAGATCAGTTTGGATTCCAGCTACAAAGTGCCCTGCGGACACAACGGGAACGAGCAATAAATGCGCTCGATTCTCGTTTCGATTTTGGGCTTTTGCGTTGTTTCGATGGGGCTCCTAGTGCGGACATGGATATCTCGCTTTTTGGTCCGAAATATTTTCTCGTATTTATGATACAGAGTTTATCTTCCTGCATGTTTAATCTCGTTTGCCAAATGCTCTGTGCTCAAGGCATGAACGTGGATGAGGAGTAGCTATAACAGACTGCTGGTGTCTCGTCCATAGCGTCCCTATTTCTGTCATCAAAAGTAAATTTTATTCACACTCGTGTTATTTTTGAAACATTTAACTAAGTTAAGCGTGGTATTTTACACAATCTTGCGCGTTATCAATCTTCTAATAAGTCGTCCTGTTTTTGAATTCTGTAATAGGAAGCAGAAATTATTCATATTTACGGACAGTATCTACTGTAACAGCCTTGCTGTCTGTGTAAAAATTCTTTCGCAAACAGCGGCCAAAGCGCAGAGCTGCAGCGTGACAAAAAAGCTCCCACTTTAAAAGAATGAAATTCCTAAAAGAAATGCTAATTCTCTTGCCAAGGATACATTCTCTATCATAAGTATGTATGCGCTATAAAGTACAAGTTTAATAGCTTATAGATACCAATTTTTCGTTTATATGAGGCACTTTTGAAACTTCCTCCTATGGGAGAACCTTCCAATGCTTATGAATTTTCTGATGAGAAGAGTCAAAGCTAATTCGGAAACCACGTTAATAAAGTAGCGCTGAATATTTCAGTTTGTACAATTGTTTGTTTTTTTAGAAGTAAATTGCCTTCATGTGCAAATGCAGGCTATTTAATTTACGGTTAACTACAGCTAAACAGCAAGTACGGGATAAGTGTAGGTTATAAATCGGTTCAAGCATCCCTAACCTCAACAATGGCGTTCCCCAAAAAAGGAAGGAGAAAGAACAATTTATAATGGAATTAAATGGACGTGGAATTTATGCACAATGTGTGTCTTCACATACTGCGCTTATAAACATTCAAATTGAAAGATTTTTATAAAACAAAATATAAGATGAAAAAAGCTACAGGTGCAGGAAAAAAAGGGCATCACTCAAGTGAACATTAGGTAGTCCATATAGAAAACTATTCAGTTTTAACGAGATGCAAATCTACCTAACCGTCTTCTCATCACTTTGTATCTTCCTTCTTAAACCGCTAATTCCCATAGATAAAAAATGAGAGAAATTAAGATTTTTAATGCAAAATTAAATGTCTACTAATAGTGAAATTTAATTTGTGATAAACTGTGTTTCATTTGCGAAAACTTAGATTTCGTCTGCGAAAAACTGCCTTGTAAGTCGAACGGAATGATCAACTACCTAATGTTCAATTTTTGCATAAGACGGTTACATATTTGTGAGTGACTCGGTGTTGTGAAGACTACCTTATTCGTGTTAATGAATATATGTACTCTCAAAATGCGTTTTGTAATTGTTTTCATTGCAGTTTCTACTCTTTGGAAGCTTTTCAATCACAGTAATAATTAAGTTGTACTTTCAGTTTTACATCTTAGAAATATTTGAGTAACATGGGCAATAATAGGAATTGTTCCATGTTATATTATTTTGGATGATAGGACATTGAATTTTATGCAAACTGTTTCAAGACCTTGCTCTACCTTTGTATATCGTTCGACACCCTGTACTTTGTAATGAGAAGTTAAGTCTTGTCATACACGAAGAATTATTAAGCAACTTTAGCGCAAATTGAAATTAGAACTTTTACTCAGGCTATCCCGTAGAATTTATGTATGACTCATACAAATGTATTTTACGCTCATTTCCATCAAAATTCACGAACGAAATTTTTTTTACCATTTCATAAGCATGCAACGATAATGTAACGCATAAATGACGCCTAGGTTCAATATAACGAAGTAAAATATAAGACTCAACTAGACCTCTGACTTTTATTTGTTAAGCCATCAATCTTCTTATCATGCATCATAACGGTGATTTTCAGAAATCTACTAAGAAAGAGAACTTCACGGTTGCCAGAATATACAACTTTGATACGTTATTTTAAAGAATGTTTCTCAGTTCCTTAGAACAATGCTTCACAGTTGTACTTTAGAGTCCTTGAAGTTCCCTACAATTTCAGATGTTTTGAAACACTTGCTGAAATGATGACGCCCAAAAAGGTTGAATGTTTGTCAAAATAAAACTCAGTGGACCAGCAGATTTTGGAATTTCAGCCTGTAATAACCATGATATTTTTATGAAATGGATTGTCATATTTCTTCCTTGTCCAGGAAAAAAAATTTGCCGCAGAATACTTGGACTCGTCCATGCTGACGTTCGGTACTGACGTTTCAGTTCGCTGAGGATGTGCGTCTCGCGGCATCATAATGAGCGTAATTTCAGCCATCGTTGTGAAACTGTTCCAAAAATTATCAAGGGTTCATTTACGCATCATATTAATTCGCTGAAATTTGCTTTATGCTCAAGTACGATTCTTAATTGGGTAAAAAATGCATTCCTCAAATTACAATAAACTGGTATGGTTTAATAAACGAGTGTTCTCAATTCTATTTAAAGAAACAAGTGTTATTGACGTCAGAAGAATTTCAAACTTTCAGCCCTAAAATGGAGGTAGAACAAAATTTAGTTCACGACATGAAATTTAAGAATGCTGAACTCAAATTGAATCGAATCGAAAAACAGTGTTTATGTCATTATAGCTCTGAAAGTGATAAAAATACTGAAATTCATGGGCTTCTGCGAAAATATTTGGATTAAAGCTGCAGGTCATCGCGAAGTGGAAGAAACAAACGCTTAACAATGAGCAGCGGCATCACACTTCAAAAAGTGTTATACTTCGTCCAGGTTGCGGTGCAATATGTTTTTAAAAAATGAAAATTTCGGATCAATACGTAGGAGGGGACGAGTCTCAACAGATGACGGATAAGACTGCAATCATTAACCTGAATCATAAAAATCCATTGCTCGTAAGAGAGCTTGCTCACATAAGCGTTCGAATTCAGGAGACGCGCTGGAACATCATCTCAAACGAAAGTATGCATTCATCCACGTGGGAATAATCAAAACTCATGGAATATGTAAGAGTGATAATTCTTCCAAAAACATTTAATCACAAGAGCGAGACTGCACCAGAATCAGCGAAAATATACATTCTTTCACGTGCATTAGACATAAATTTAGGAGAAATGCAAGAACATTAGTTCAACGAAGCATTTCCTCATAAGCTCAAAACAGAGTTCAAGAAATTTACTGGAATTTTCTCGGAGCAAATAACGCCCCACACTCCGCCGCCGGCGCCTCCCAAGGTGAGGTGAAAGTGAATCAGCAAGTTTCTATGGGAATTACTTCGAGCGTAAATATACTTGAGGAAGCTGCTGCTGGCTGCCGCTTGTAAGACGATAGTCGTGCAAGCTTTTACGGGACAAACAGAGCACGACAGGTCGACAGCAGCAACACAACTCGATACTCGAGCAAAACTGCGTCTGGAACTGAATTTTACTTCAGCAACTGTCTTCTTCTTGACGTCGATGAGCGGATTTTGGTCAACTCTGCTAAAATGAAATTGAAATGCGTGGAAAAGAAATGACTTTAAGTAAACTATTGATAGTCTTCTTGTGACTAGTGGCAGATCTGTCATGATGATGACGTGAAATGAACAGGCTTCGTCAAAAACGAGCAACTCTCAAACATTTCAGTCAGCATTTTCAGAGGTTATAATGTTACTTATTTTATTTCAGTCAAAATTATGGTTAGCCATTGTGCTTAGGAACTTTTGATTAAAGTTAAAGTAACACATCTATTAAACATAAAATAAAAACTCCACAGGCAACTAAACTAGTGAATCAAAAGTCACTCTCAAAAAGGAAATGAAAATAAATGTCATTTCATTTCAGAATATTTTGTGAACAATATAAAATATTGTAGGCTTACTCTAGATTGTTACAGGAAGGAATTTAAAGTCCATTTCAAATACTACCAGTGACAATTGACAGATTTTTGCAAAGTATTCATTACGCAATTGACAATAACAAATAAGAACCCAAGTGCGCTGCTATTACGCGGGTATTTCTTTCATGTCACAAGCTGTCGAGGACTGAATAACATTATAACAGCAACGTGCGTCGTATTTAGTGATCAGGCTCACTGTCTCAGCTTGTATGAGAGACTGTAATTGGTAAGATTTTCGATGATCAAATGAAATGCAACAATGCGCCCATTGATTAGGACTGCTCACATTGAGAATAACGTTTATGACTGGCAACATTGTGCTCCTAAATCAACTCATTAATTACATTACATTAGCTGCAAATGTAATGTAATTAATGAGCTCATTACATTAGCTGCAAATGTAATGTAATTAATGAGCTCATTACATTAGCTGCAAATGTAATGTAATTAATGAGCTCATTACATTAGCTGCAAATGTAATGTAATTAATGAGCTCATTTAGGAGCACATTGTTGCCAGTCATAAACGTTGTCTCACAGAGAGAAGCAAGAGCTCAATTTTGCATATGTGAGTTAAAACTAATCCAGTATCAAACCCAGAGACGATGCTGAAGTGCTGGTACATTTGGTCAGTTGATGCCAGTTCTCCGGCTCGTCAAACCTATGTCCCGAGCAGGAACATGAGCTCAGAGTAAAAACAACTAAAAATTCGGGGCTCATTTTCTTGCGAGAGTCTTACTAATTATATTCATCTAAAAATCGAATTCAACCATTAAGAGTCTCACTCATCTTTCACTGTAGCACAAGATTTATAAATTGTATAAGGATACATCATAATGATTCAAGAGTAGTGGACGTGATACTTTTCGATGTGCCAGTGGGAGGTTACACCAGTGCTTTCTGACATCTAGCCATGAATTTTTACGCTTTAATAATAAAACTCTAAAACTTCTGCATGAAATGTGGATGAGAAATAATACGTGTAACTTTGTTACGTAGTCATCTCTTTCGTAGGTTTTCCCCATGAACTTCATAAATTAATTTTTGGATCGAAAATCGCTTCTGAAACTCGTTGACTTTCGCATTCATCATCCGAAGTTATCATCACGACTAATATTCTCAAAGAAATACACACCAAAATTTATCGCAGACCTTCTTACTCGAGGGCTGAGGAAACATTCAAATGCAACATACATTTGTGACAGTCCTTGCTACGAAAAAGTAAAGTAAACTTTCTTGTGGCCCGTTCGCAAAAGCAACACACCGCCACTACATCGTTGACTGTTGTCGCAGTAAGCCTAGGAAATAATTCACATGGTGAATAGCGTAGCGCATCGTGGCTCTCTCTTCTGCTACGCAATGCAGGAGTTTAGCCCTTATACACAGGCTCACATTTTACTTCCGTTTGAGTGATAAACAAAGAGATTCTGGGTAGTATGTTTGTTTTTTAATGCGGCTGAGGTTTGACTGAATTTGAATTCAGGCTGAACAAGTACGAAGCCTTCGGGCAGTGACGACGTTTTATACTGTTTTCCTTTTTCCATGATTCTTTTTTCAAGATACATCCAAGATAAGAACAAGATTGGGCTCAGAAGTTTATTGTAGTAACAGCCATTTATCATCGCAGTCTAGAGGAACATAATCCACTGAAAAAGCAATGCACAATAAAATGTTACTATTTTATTCAAGCGGCTCTTCGACTCAACTAAACGAATCCAGTCAAAAAAACCTTCCTTGGAATTTTCTCGATGAAGACTCTATCCCAATATAATACAAGACTTGAGTGTGAACTTATTGGAAAAATTCTGTTTTCTCATTCCGTATGAAAATTCGTAGAACTGCACAGGAAGAATGCATCTCACGCAATACGGAAACCATTGCCACAACTTTCATATTTGCCCAGCATCCATGATTTTACCAGCCTATATAGCCTCTGCACTGGGCAGCTTAAATCATAGATGCCCAGGCGAAAAAGTTAAACTAGGGGGAAAATATTTGCTTCTGGCCTGATTTGAAACGAAGTCTTTTTATTTGAACAAGTTTTGTTGGCATGTAAGTGGGCCTCAGAACACTGAACAGTCAAAGCTGCGAATTGCTCTGTCAGGTTCCGACACGGTGAGATGCGGCAGCCTCTCGAGCGCTCAGCTCTGGCCTAAACTCTGTAGCTCTAATACAAAGTTACTTCGCAGTGTAGCACTGTAATCGCTCTGTAGAGCACTGTAACCGTTGTGCCGTGCAGCACTGCAACTGCCGCACTGTGCCGTGAATGACCATAATTTTTAAGCCGAGGAATGCAGTAGCATAGCTGCTGGTGTGTGTAATGTGGCTGTATTGTTGGTTCAATGTGACGTACAACATCTTTAGTGCTGTGCACGTCTACCCACAACTGCTTCACAGCGCGAGACAGTACGATAATTGTCATGCTGTACAGTGCAGTCCTATGAAAATAGTGCCATAAGAGCTGGAGAAAGAAATAAATTACTTCAAATGAAGTAAAATTTATATCGGTACTACGTATTACAGCGATGACACTACACCATTATATTGCGTAGTACACCATTACAATTTCCCTGATGTTACTCCGCGAAGCTCCTAATCGACTAGGTCGATTGCGCAGCACATTGAAACACGCACTATCTTTCTGGGCAGCACTGTCTCTACGGTCTTACTCAGTCGTTCCTGCCGCGCAGAGTCGCACTTGTTTGTTGCTCCGTCGTACAACACAATAATGCAGTGCTCAGACTCACGTTTTTACAGCGTTTGTTTCGTTAGTGAGATGCTATCGTCTAGCTTCGTGCTTAGACGTACTGTCCCAACAGTTGCTCAATGCACCACATGTCAACTAATTACTAAAGTCATCTTACTATAATTTTTTGACTCTATTCCATTCATCCACACTGTATCAACTCGTAAATTCTGTTTGAACTTCCAGCCATGAAGTAATTTCCAAACCCTTAGATTTTGAGCTGTGCACAATCACTTCCCGACATTCAAATCGCCACAGCCGCTCTTTGTGCAGCATCGCATCATGCAGGGCAATTCCTTTGTCCAGAGGGAGGATACTCGTACGACATATGATAGCTAAGCTCTGCATGTATTATCAGGGCAAAGCTCTGCACGTAGTATCAGGGCAAAGCTCTGCACAAAATTTCACGGCATAGCTTTGCACAAAGTATCAGTACATATCTCCACACAGAGTATCAGAACATAACTTTTCACAAAGTAGCAGACTATTGCTCTGCACGAAGTATCAGGAAATATCTCCGCGCGAAGTATAGGGGCATAACTCTGCACAAAGTACAGGGAATTATAAGTCCGCACCACGGTAAGAGCACCAATCTGCCAGCACTCTTTCTTGTTTATTAAATTACTCGTCCAAGCACCTAGCACTTTGGAGCCTCTCCCGCCGCTTCATTTTGCGCCTCAAAAATCTTCAAATCGGCCAATCTGCGAAGGAGAAGAACTTGCAAGACCGACCTATCACTGATTGGCACAATGAGCTTTGTAATTGCTGTCAGTAGACATTAGGGGCAGACTTTCAAAAGATTATCTTGCCCGAATTAGCCGGAGAATAGCTTTTGCCAACTTCCCTCTGCCCTGAATCGGCTCGAGAATGTTTGGCCTCGGTGATGCCAGTCAGAGGCGGTGAAGCTCGCGTTCTGAATATGACTGCGTGTGGTTACTAGCCCATATTATGGTAGAAATTCCCATCATGTAGTTCAAACACCAAGTAATGTAAATGACGTAAAACTTACCCGGATTCGTTTCAGTAATTGTGGAGTCATCAAACATTCAGTTACGGATTAACATTTTACTTCGAACGTATTTGGTATGAATTTTACGTCAATGTTTTGCCGTTTGCAAAGCCTAACTATAAATAAAATAGCAAGGATAATCAATTTTAAAATAGACATTATTTCTTAGCGAGTTTAATATGTCAGGAAAACTGAAAATATACGTAAAGATGAACGATTTGATCCCAAGGGTCATCTTCAGCATCTGAGGAAAAACAAAGCTATTTTCATACAGTAAAAAACATACATTTACATGGTTAACATTTGTGATTACTAACAGGAAATTTGCATGGGGAAGGAAGATTGAACATCATTTAGAACCGCTTTGTATTTCATGATAAAATGTGCCCGGCTGAATATAAGCTTGTATTTTATAAACGTGACATCGATGACACATTCCTTTTATTCAGAGATAGTTCTCATTGTAGCCTTTTCTTGTCGTATTGAATTCTCAACATCCGAATATTAAGTTTACAATGGAACATGGCAAAAAACCGTCTCCCGTTTTTGTGTTCTATGATTACTCGTCAATATAAGAAATTTCAAAGCTTTGTCTATCGCAAGCAAACATTCACTGGGTTGGGTTTGAGTTTCTATAGTTTTTGTAATTCTCGTTTCAAATTGAATAAAATCAGAACTCTGTTATGTAGAGCGTATAGTGTGTTTCAACTTTTCATTCGTTTCATTGTGAAGTTGAATTTCTGAATAAATTCTTCCGTAATAATGGTTTCCCCGCTTGGCTCATACATTCCTCCATCAAGAAGTTTTTAAATTCAAAATTTCATGACCGACCACCTATGACAACTGCATGGAAAAAAGATCCCTATTTTGTTACACCCTGTTTTGGTTTTCAATCTGAAAATTGAAAAAAGATTTGCTGTCGCTTGTATCAAAACATTTCATGCATATTAACTTTCGGAAAATTTTAGTGAACGCCTACAAAATCAATTCTAATTTCAATTACAAAAGATAAGCTTCCGGAGGCTTTGCTCTCTCCAGTCATCTACAAATCTCGTTGAGCACTGTGTGCGTCTGAGTACGTTGGGTCCACAAAAAGGGCCTTGCGTATTCGTGTAGCAGAGCATGCCGGACGAAGCTTCAGTTCATCTAGGCTTCTTGCTTCTCCCTCTCAATGCGTGCCCATGCAGATAAGTGCGACTTGCCTGTTCGTTTAGACGATTTCCAGATAATTGCAACCTCTTCTAGTCAAACGGATCTTCGAATTTTAGAGTCTCTTTTTATCATGAAAGACAAACCGGTTTTAAATGATGGTCAATCATCCTTCCTCTTGCAAATTTTCTGTTGGTAATCACAGACGTTAACCATGCATTTGTATATTTTTTACAGTACGAAAATAACTTTGTGTTTCCTCAGATGCTGAAGATGACCCTTGTGGTCGAAACGTTCATCTTTCGTATATATTTTTGGTATATTTTTGGTAAATTTTTGTGATGCAGTACGCACATTTACCTGGCCACAGACATTGAAAGTTCACAAATGACAGCCTAAGAAAATGACATGATTATTGACATAATTTATGTGTATGTGTGAACAACTGAAGTTAAGCCTTACTCTACATAACTTCCTTTGTTACACAGGGTGTGAACCAACGAATATCTGTTTTGACATACCCATAAAATATATCGTCTTCACAAACTACCAAGTCTAACTTATGCGCAGGGGCATTTATGATTTCATCTCCCAAGTTTAGTTTCTGGACTCGGTGACAACTGTCTTAGACGCCTCGGTAAAAAATTTTGAATGGGTTTGAAGCAACTGCGCATTGTGTTGCATGTTACCTTATGCACATTAAAGAACAAAACCAATTTACTTGAATAGCATGTTTATAAATTTTTATGTGCTTATTTTTGACATATTGTTAAAAAGAGCATGTATGCGATATGAAACAAGGAAGCTTGGATTTAGATTTAAATTATTCGTCTCGCTGTAGCCTAGACTGACTTGTGTGATCAAACAAGACCATAGTTTAGTCCGCCACAACTGCAACATTGAACATTGAATAAATATCAAAGTGATGTAACATACGTAGATGTGGTATCGCTATCATATAAATGTGAGAATAGTATACATTCAATGCATGAAGTGTGACTGCGGAAAATTTAAAACGTTGGTTTTTCCCCCAAACAAATCTTCAGGAGTTATAAACGGGGGAACTTAAAAGTAAAAGACTAGACAAATTTTAACAAAACTCAGCTCAATCGTTTATCTATCAGAAAAAAACAGTTGCAAGCATTCCACCCTGAAAAAATTCTAAAAACAATCGTCTGAAGTGAGTTGCTACAATATTTAACAGTTCATGACAATTAGTCCCACCCAACCTTAAAGCAAACTTTATATTACTCTAATGCATCACGATAACTTTGAGTTCCATAACTTTATTGGACTGAATTTGACACACTATAAATTTAATCAAATTCAGATACCGCATCATATTGATATTGCACGGTAGGTATTCTGACCATTTCATCAGCATCGACCCTAAATCGTAAACTAATATCATTCTTCTTGTAAGATCTTTCACCAGGTTTAGTTTCATTCATCTCTAAGCTTGTTACGAGACCCAATAGTCTCGAATCACAAAGGTAATTTCAGATTTCAAACGCCAAAGGGAGCTCAGCGTATCATCAGTTTACCCTATTGAAATGCAAGGCTATTTCCTTATTCCGCGCGTCGACGGCTTCTGGTCGAACAGCTTGTCCGCTGCATCACGCCGGCCCACTCGAAGCTGCGCCGCTTGCTCGAGTCGGGACACAAAATTCCAGGTTTGCGGGCGAATGGGAGAGATTTTAGTGGCGCCCAAATGAAGAATGATGAAGATAGGCCCGTGCTATGATAGAGCGCCGCTACAGGGCCGCTTTAAAGCCTATTATCTGAAGCGAATAGCAGCCTAACATCAACATCAGGGCCACGTAAGATTTGTTAACGCATCCCAAGGAAACATAACATCAAAGGCGTAGTTCAGACCAAACCCTGGTCTTTCCTCAACAGAGATTGAGCAAACATGCGAGTAGCGAATATGAGTCAGCTTTTATAGATGATTCTGGAAAAACTTAGATGGTGAGAACATACGTATTAATTTTTTCCCCAATCGTGTCAAAAAACCTCACCATTTATGTAGCTTCATGTAAAAAAGAGCGTAATACTTCATTGCCGAGGAAACATCCCGTAAGCTATTTGAGAAAATGTTTAATGAAAGCTGAGCGTTTGAAGCACCATTTTTTTCATGGGCAAGCGGCTCACATTCATTTTTTCAGATTTTGAAGTGGAATTTTCATGTTCATAAGCATGCCAGTCATGAAAATGCTAAAATGGAAAACTTAAACGGGTAAGGCTTCCAAAATTTTATTTAAAGCTATTGCAACTGAATGTGACATCGAGAATGCTAAAAACGATGAATTACCACTACGGTTAGAAGCTCTAAATTCACCTTAAGAGTATTTGGAACGTTACTGGATAGCCTAATACATTTATAAAGTTTGTACTCTGCACAATTTCACAAATGATTTTTTTTCCTGTCTAATGCACATATTTTGGGGCCATTTCTTGCAAAAACGATTTATTTGCAGGAAGGAACGAGACTGCGAGCAAAATAGGCATTTTCCTGAAGTGAACGCATATTAAATGTTGAATTAATCTCTTAAAAATCTCAGAGTTTAATGCTGAAATTAAACTATGAACTTAACGTAGACACACTTCCAGTCACACATAATACAAGAAAAAATCGTCGATTTCATTTTCTGTAAATACCTGAAAAACTACTGCTTCCGATTTCCCTTAAAAACAAAAAACAAACTTATCGCTTTTACATCTGGAAACACCTGAAAATTTACCGTCTGCACGTTTGATTATAAACAAGAACAGAAGCTAGCCAAATGAAGGTCAACTGGACTGGAACCAAGAGAACAATGCAGACACGCACGCAGGTCTGGAGGGAGTCTCGCCTGCCGCTTGACTGCGCACATCCGACCTCGGCACGTGATCGAGCACCAGGCACCATTGCTTCAATGAATTCACAGCACGCTTATCAGAGTAAAGTTGCTGTTTGTTTTTTGACAGCAGTTGTTCATCTTGTTACCAACTACGGAGTTTTATTATTTGTATCGGTCGATTACCTCCCTCGAAATATGTATGGTTGAATTTATAAATAAGTTTTTTTGATTTGCAGTTGAACGTACCTAATTTTGGTTAATGTTTGTTGCACATATCTGGGTCTATCCAACATGTTTTTTTTTAGGATTCAAACGTGTTTTTTAATTTCTAAAACAAATTTTTTACTTTTGAGCTTACAGTCAGGACGTAATATCGTTAGGAGTAATCAAAGATAAAATCTATACCCATGCACTTAATAGATGCCAGGTAAAATTCTAGTGCAATTTTAATTATCATGGACCAGAACAGTTTTTTACTATTTAGACTACTTGGTAAATTTCAGTAAATCACTTTTCAAAAATTTGAATCTTCATTGAATATCTGAAAGATTTTTGCCAAGCGTCAACCTCATTTTACATCAGTGGGGAACTTTTTTACTGACAATTATTTGATAAAAAATTTAAATTGTCATTTCGTAACTAAAACCGCTTTCACGTATCTGCTGGTATCCTATGAAATATATTATTTTATATACTTACTAAGCACATTACTGAAGAATTCACTCTTCATAAAACTCATTCACCATTTTTCTCCCTAAAAAAATTTCTTTCTAAAAACTTCAATTATTATCAAGAACTTTGACTCCTCATGAGATATTCAGCAATCTTTGTTATAATTTCAACTTCCTCCGAGTTATTTTTCTAGAAAATTATCTAATTTTTCAAAGCATTCAGCGAGCATTTTTCAATGTAAGTTTAAATGAAAATGAACTACCGGTGGATCATTGTTTAGTTTCCTATTGCTTTTTAAAGAATAAAAGTTATAGAATTATCTGTGGAATACTGTGCACTTCTTCACAGTATTCCGGGGCTGAACTCTTCACGTGTGTTTCAGATAAGATCAGATTATGTTTTAGTTTTCGGAGAAAGTGTTTCGATTATTTTCTGTTCATCACGCTAATATTTATACATTGCAAATGTCTAACGAATACAAGAAATGCAAAAATTTCTCATTGTAGCATAAATCGTAACAAATCAAGATATTTTTTAACATTAAAGCTAATGATATTTTTTAGGAGTGAGGAAAAATGATCTTAGTCTAATTAAGTGTAGTGTAGTAAAAAATACAATATCAAACACAAAAAATAAAAAAATTGTTCCCTATGAAGTAGAAACCTAAATTTTTTTTGAAGTAGAAACCTAAATTTTTTTTGAAGTAGAAACCTAAATTGTTTTTGATTGATTTTATTTCATGAGGTAATAATATGAAGATCCTTAGTAAGTTGAAATACCATATTACGCAACATGAATGTTATGCCAATGGTTGGAAAAAAGTTAAGCGAATACCAAAAGAACTTTTTATCTTGGTTTGTTTCATAGTAATTAGAAAGGCTATCTCATGCTAGAGCCAAAAGAAGAACCAAGCTCAAAATATAAAAATTCTTGACGTTATTCTTTTCATTGCACGCAATACATTCCTTCTCATGCATGTAACCATAACCTTTCAACTCTACATGAACACATAATTTATCCTGTTAAAAAATAACTCAAAAATTTTCACTAAAATCTAGACTCAAGCTCGCATGCTATTGTTCATCGCTCAGAAAACACATAGAAGTAATTAACTGGCTCTACACTTCATAAAGAACAGTCCATCAACGCGAAAATATGTTCACAATTTTGGAGAATATACTAGCCGATGGTTGGTGGAGCTTAGATTGTTTCGGTAAACATCACTTTGAAGTACTCGTTAAGATTTATGTTGAAACTTTTCTTCTATTTTGCAGATCCCCCATAATGCTACGGCGATAAATATTCACAATGTTAACGTACAAGCATTGATCAGGATTCATTTGTCAGAGGGTAAATACATCTTAGGAGTCGCTTTCTCAGGCTCAAGTGAAGAGTGGACTCGAGCTCTGGAAGAGGAATTACACTAGAAAATTCAGGTATTCCATTGCGAAGTTGCTGCGAATTTTGCGAATAAATAATCATCATACCAACAAGAGTCGACAGAGGCCAATAACTAAAGTAATCTTGGAAGAAAGGCACGCAGGTCTTTCTAATGACAGTCAGCAAAACCTGCTCGATACCTGCAAAGCTTGTAGAAAATCATTTAATGCGTAACGCGATAGTAGAGTTCATTGGAATGATTATGCGAAATTTTTAATTAAACTCGATCATGTTCATCTGTCTGGCTTTGAAATTCTGTTTGCTTCGCGAGAGACTCCAAAATTACAAAACAATGAAAGATTTTGTTTTATCTTGGAGCAGCTAAGTCCTTAACTAGCTTGGTTTAATTTGTTATATATTAATGAAACTGTTCGATCAGAAAAACAATCGCTTTAATATCGACACAATAAAACGAACATTTCGTTTCGTCCATGTACAGGTACACAGTCGCCGATGCCAAATACGAGTATAACGTGTCACACAAGCAGCTACAAATTTCCTCTTCAAAGTACCAATTCTGATCACTCAATATAGGACAGAATTTTCGCAAAACGTTGCAAATCTGTCGTAGAAAAAAGGCGCTAAGCCGAAGCTAAATGGCTCACCTTATTGTTGAGAATTTTCCCACTTTTGATAAGTGGCTGCATTTGTGCAATACCTCTCATGGATGAATTCTACTGCGTACATGAATGCTTGGAAATATGAAAAGAAGCGATCTGTTTTCTGCACATTCAGAAATGGAGCAATCCGTCCTTCACAAGTGGGGTTTATATGATGTTTGTGAATTTATGCTCAGCGATAATAAAAGTGTTACGAGTACATCTTTCATTGCACTGCTGAGGCTGCATTTAAGGGGCTTAAAGGCACCAAAAACTTGATTATTTCAATTCTATCAACAGCTATTCACATATTTCCAATAGCTTTTAACTATGATCACGAAATTGTGAAAAACATTCGCTCACGTGTGCCGTAGTTCAAGAAACGCATACCAAGCTACTGAAGAAGAACTGACGCTCAACAACAGTCTTCTTGTTAGCGCAACTGAAATCACGCTGTATATTTTAAGCATAAAATCTACCTGCACCCCTTCTGCGTAGCAGGAGCAACGGGTGTAACTTGCATTTTTCAATTACTTGATCATGTTTTAAGTCTGTAAATTCAGTGATGGTTAATGTTCTCCGAGAATTTGGGTATTGTTAGAGGATTCAAGATAGAATTTTGCCCTCAAGCTCTCAGTTCTCAAGACTCTCTTTTATTCTGTTGCTTGGGAGTCCAAATTTTAGAGCAGGACCGTAAAATTCGAGGAATTCGCATGATATATTCATAATTTTGCCTTTGGCAATGGACTTTTTACTCCTGCAACGAGGTTGGGAAAGAATATGAAGCAGTGAATATTTTTTGACAGTTCTTTTATTTCACACCCACGACGCAGCTAAAACAGTTAAACTGAAATTCCACAAGAATTAGTTGTTGAGGTAAAACAATTTACAGTTTTCCAAAATGAATCATCATATGAGTCATTTATCAGATGATAAGTTTTAGGTGAGTGTTGAAGATGCGAGTGTTCGAGCTCGCACAAAAGGATAAATTACTCAGGGCACTTTTTTTTCATTTCCAATCTTGTTAACAAATAATTAACATTTATAAAAATTAAATAACACACATGGATCGATGAGATATTCAGGGAAGTTTCGCTTCGACAGCTCTCATTTTGTAAAGTACTGCACCTACATTGGCGTTTTGACATCTTAATAATGTATTCCTCCATATACCTTGAAACTTGTGCACGATTGCAGTGTAGTTCATTTCTCCATCAAACGAAGCAACCAATGAAGATCAAATCTAAACCACTCAGAAAAATAGAGATCGTTTTCATTTTAACATTAGAAAATATTGAGAGTAAATGAACTTCATTCAATTATTATTTGAATAGGAAAAATAAAAATGAATTCATTTATGTAACAATGATGACAGAGTCGAAACAGTTGAAAAGGATCATACTACCAATTCGGTAATGCCTCGACTATTTATGCTGGCCAAATTTTTAACTGGAAGCGTATCGTAAAATTTCAATGCGTTTTTTTTGCGTAATATCTTTCCAGGTTGTATAAATTTAACGAACACTGAAAAAAAGATGGACGGAATTTGAGCGAGTGTGAGGTCTCGAGGAGTGAAAACTATACTCGGGAAAACGAGTTGTTTTCGCAACGTTGGTTCCGAGTTAACATCAAGACACCCGTCACGACAGGAAGGCGTTATATTTTATCCACTCGGCTTTCTTTGTGTCCATAGAAAAGAGAGTGAGGCTTCATTGTTGTCTTGGAGATCATTTGCATTCAAGTCACGCTTTATGATCAGGTAAGTTTAGAAGCAGCCCTTTGACGAGGTCACTCTTCGAGTCGCTCAGAGCGGGAAGCCGTCGCGCTGTTTTATTGGGCTCGTGTGCTGCCAGAAGAAACCGTCGAGAGAAGCTGCGTACAACAGCAAACGCTTTATTAATTCTTTCATTACCTCATTGGCTACATCAAAAGTAGAAGAGAAAAATTGGCCTCAAATCTGCTTACAACTTGTTACGGAAAATATCAGAAGCATGAGACCTAGTTGATAATCGAGTGAACCTAATACTAATGATCAAAGTGATAGTGAATACTCTGACAATCTCCAGAGAGTTTATTGCTATCTCGGGTTATTATCATGTTCATTCAGCAATTCATGTCACAATTTAACGTCTGTACCAAATATGGTAGGACTGATTAACCCTTAAATTTTCCCGCAGCTCTTACGCTTTGCATTACAATGTTGATGAACAACAGTGGCATAGCTTGCAAGTAACTGAAATTGATGCAATTTTTACAAACGAGGATTTTGGAGTGCTTCCCAAACAGCCCATGTATTTGGGTTACATTTAAAAAGAATTACTGCAAATTACCTACACTTGTAGGGCAAAAGAATAATCACGTTACGATAGCGAGCGAGTTCGGAGTTGCAATTTTAGAGACGATATCTGTGGACGTCTGTCTCAGTTCACAGCAATAATCCTGATCGTTTGAGAGGCGCAGCAGCTGACGCTGGCGCTCCGATCGATTACGGCTCGAGTATTTCCTGCGATCATCTCACCAGTAGAGCCCCTGCATGGAACACGCGTTAGAAGCTACGCAACTATATCCTTTCGAAAAGATTTAATGACAGTTGATGCTGAGTTCAATTGATCTTGATTAGAAATCCCGGTCCTGTGATGAACTAACTGATTATAGCTTCAGTTAGAACTGACAAACTGAAATTGAACTCTAGCTCTCTCTCTTTCTCTCTCTTCATCGTATCACTTTCGTACGTAAACAAGCTAGTGTAGCTTGAACTCCATGAATTTCAATGCATTCATCACTTCTTACTCGACTATGTATAGCTAAGAACTTGCGCAAGAACTGGATGAGCTTCTACTTTTATAAATCGTCGTTCAAAGTTGGAGGCTTAGCAGCAGAACAGAAAGGGTTCGCATAAATCACACCATAGAGATGATATATAAAACGCCATCGTCAATCTATCACAGCGATATCACGAGAACTTATCAGAAATTACTGCCGACAGCGGCATCCAACACACGTACAATGCAAATCGTGTGTTCAGTGTAGACGTCGTCAGTAATTTCTGATGACGAAGTAGCGCGTTTTTTCACGCTGATTAACTCGTTGAGCTTGCCAAGGAAATCACCTCAACCGATTTTAATCGGGAACTTATTTAAATTATTTGACATAAAAAAATGATGCTTTAATTTCTCATTCCAATTTTTGAATAATTTATTTCTTGGTAAATATAAGTAGTTCTTGGGTTTTTCATTTCATTTCTACTAATAATTGTGCTCAACGTACCCTGTTCAGTTCCGGATGCACATGGAAAGAGAATGCAGCTGCATTCGGGGGAAAAGTCTGCGGGCTCTAAGCTTCACATTTCATTTACACGCCATCACAGTGTGATATTGTAAGAATGTTTCATCCTGCAGATTCCTGACTTTCTCATGAATAATCTGAGATAAGCCCATGCTTTGATGACACAGTCTAATGGAATATTTGAATGTAATGAAATGTTGCTCTACGGTAAACAAATTTCTAACGTTGGCACGAAAAATTATCACTTTTAAAATTGTGCCCTCAAACTCCGGTGTAGTGAATCGTCAGCACGAGTAAAAATATTTTTACTGACTGATTTGGCATTGAGATAACATTTGTATTGAAGAGGTCAACATTTTAAACTCGAATGTCCATTCTTGATATTATTTTTTGACAGTTGAGGTTCAAATTTACGTTAAGAATAAGTGAGTGCGATATTTTCACGAGGTCTAACGACCAACACGAGTGCAAATCAAATTCAAAACCATTGGAGCTAAATGAATGGATAGTTATTACAGTGAAGCCTCCATTGAGCTTCAGATGGTGACAGGTGAAAGGGACAAGGGAACATGACAATCAACTGGAGCAGGGGTTCCTGACCGTTTTACACCTTACACCCTTGAAGAAATTTCATTCTAGCCTCACACTCCCTGAAATAAAAATACCAACATACCACCAATTTCCTATATTTACAAGGAATTTTCTCGCACCCCTTGGAATATTATCTAGCACCTCTTGGAATATCGTCTCGCACCCCCTGGAATATCGTCTCGCACCCCTTGGAATATTATCTAGCACCCCTTGGAATATCATCTCGCACCCTGGAATATCGTCTAGCACCCCCACAGGGTACGAACACCCCAGGCTGAGAATCCCTTACCTTGAGTAATGTTTAGTCTCGTAGATTAGAATAAAGCTTGTTCAGGCCTCAATAACCACACCAAAGGTGTTCCAAAGTGAGTAAGGATGAAACTATCATTTAGCATGGAGTTCAGGAAACGCAAAATCGATGTACATGGTATGATCTCATCCAAATAAAAACAGTAAGCGCGGAAATTTATGAGGCAAGATGAAAGTTAAAGAGAGCAATAGGTGCCAAAAAACAGGCGTGTGGGGAATCGAAAAAAATGGTCTAGAGCAAACGAAAAAACCTATTCTATTTAAAAACAAGACGGCCTACCTTACCGTCAGTAAGATACCTCATACTTTCCAACTGGGCACGCTACTTTTCATAAAGGCAACAGTTGTATTTCGCTGAGGGTTTTTCTTGTACATGTGGTTAAAAGTATCAAAGCTCTCATGGGCTTCAATGACCTAGTTCTTTCGAATTTAACTTATTTGATTATTTGAAGTGTTGTGTTTGTAAATGTTACCAACAACTTTTAGTCTCAAGCAATTTTAATTAGCTCGCAACTGAGAAGTACTGTAAACTTTAAATTACATTCTGTTGACCAAATTCATTAATATTTATATTTTTAATGGTAATGGAGTTTGATTGAAGTGGTTGTAACTAATGCAGTTTGTTTATTTCTGTTTAAACTAAAAAAATTGACAAATTCCAAATATGCTAAGCTACTGCTTAGAAAAGAAGCAGCGTATTGGGACTGTAGACTGTGAGTAGAAACAATGCATCATGTACACCGTATTTTGTGCACAGGGATATGCTCTAGATCAGAGGGATGTTCGGTTTTATTTATAAAAAACACCAAAAGAGAAAGCTGACATATTCCCTTGGGGTGAATTCCTCAACATATTTCATTTGAGGATTAAATTTTTTAGGAGAGTAAACTCCATCGAATGCGTTTTTAATAGAATTTAATTTTGGCACCGGATGCATATAAATCGGCTTAATTATACTCCAGCCTGTACGCGCAGGATATTGGCTGCAAACTCAAGCCTCGCTTCCCGGTCGCAGCAGCGAAGTTGTATCGACTCAGCACTTAATTCGCTCCAGGGCCAGAGACCAGCAGGGGATAGAACGCAGCTCGTGACCATTTCACTTGAATTCCAGAAAAATACAGCAGCGACGACCGAAGGGGAATACCTTTACGTTTAAAATGAATGCATCTACTGAATTTGAAGCGGTGACAGAAAATTCGTTTCCAAAATCTATGGGGTCTTGAATCATTTATGTCAAAGTCATAAAAGTTTTTAGAAAATTGGTTTTGAAATGGGTAAGTGGAGGGTGTGTGAATGTGTTTCAGTGCATCAAAAGTTTTTGGCATTATCAATTTTGGTTCACATTAGACAGTTCGATCTATGTAAAATTAGACAAAGCTTTAACTTCTAATTTGTGTTGTTGAGTTCAACGTTGCCTTGAAATAATCGAGGACGAAAAACTACTAAGTAGAAGGGCACCAATAATGAACGACACATCATACTCTCCATAGTTCCATCACAACTCACTGAAAGGTTTACACATAAGATGAAACACTTGAAATGACACCAAGCACGAACAAGTACGGCAAGGATGACAGTATTGAACGACACCAATAATATTACCGCATATTTGGTCATCATTTTATCTCCGCCACGTCGAGAAATGAGTGGCAAATTTCTCCAGCTTCCCCGGGTATCGACAAACATCGATGACTCGGAGTCTAAAATTCAGAAGTGACTGAATGCTTCAAGTCTAAAAAGACAGACGCTTGACAGCTCGTTTGAATAATAGTGAAGTATTAAGGGCAGGTGCCGACCCCTGATGTGGAACTCAGCTCCTCAGATCGGAAAATTAAAAGATATCAGTGATATAATTAATTTCGACGCTGTCATTAATGATTCGTGAGAGGGAATACAGGAAGTAAAATGGCGCCCATACATGCAAGTTTTTTCCGTTCCGTACTTCAAATTAAAATTACTCGACATCAAGGCTTTCGTTGAGTGTAAAATGTAGAGGTTAACATAAACTCTGATTTGTGTCCAAACGATCCAACAAGAGTTAGAAAATTACCGTACGAAGAGCCATCAAATAACTGTTACAAATCAAAGATAAACATGCATAAAATCAAATTAGAGAAGTTAGCTCAAGGTTCCCTAACCATGACGAAGGTGTTCCAATGCGAGGAAGGGGATGGCACTGTTTATTAAGAAGTTAAGAGAGCGAGGTACCTACGCACATGGTGTTTTTCCAAACAAAATAACCTACAAATACAAACAGAAATTTAGGATTTAAATTGACGAAATAAGATGAAACTTGGAGAGGAAATTAGTATTTGCTGAGAAAAAATAAGTTAAACGGAAAAAGATGGTCGGTTCCAATACAAATAAAAAAATTATTCTATTTCAACTCAAAGAAAGCATAACTAACCTTCAGCTCAAGACCTCACATATTCCTTTGTGAGTTTTAATCCCCATATTAACAATAGTTGTACCCTCTTGAAGAGTACGAAAATCTGTAGGAATTGTCAAGGCCATTTTGATTCTTCACTGGAAGAGCACCAAAAAGGATATCTATGACCTTGCCAACGCAGTTCGCAGAAATGAACTCATACTGGTACAACAGTGCCACGCTCTCTGATGTTTTAAGAAATATTTTATACTGTTTGTCAGTGCTAAATCACCAGTACGAATCATCAGCAACCAATAAATTAACGATGTACAAAGTAGGAAAGACATCCCAGATTTGTTTGAAAACAGTTTCGTTGTACCAAAAATATTAAACCTTTCATTAGGAAACGTTATTGAATAATTACTTGCTAAGACAAAAATCCATGAGGAAATTTCTAATAAACACTGCCGGCAAACCTATCAATTTGACCGCAATAAAAAACACATCAGAAAGATATTTACATCTCGTTATCAGTAGAGAACCCTTTTCCTAATGTGTTAATTAGAAAATGAAAATGTCACATACACCAGATGATGTGGCTTCTCTGTGATTTTTAAAGTCGCGTTTCTGAAATATAGTGCATCTTTTAAAGTAATGAAAAACCTTCTATTCTCCATCGTTCTCCATTCCAGCCTCTTGTGTTGCAAGCTTCACGATGTACATTTAATTTCAATTGCAGTCTCCAATAAAATTGCAGTCTCCAAAACGCCTGAGTGCGAAAGGTGCGTTCAGATACTAAGGGCCGTTTAGATACCCAGCAGGAGGCATTTGTTGTGTCAACATTTGCAACGTAGGGTGCCAATATTTGACATCGATACAAGGCGACACGAGCACGAGGAACTCAATCTAGGTTCTGATTTACAATGTTGACAACAGGGATCGATCACATCACCTCATCAAGAGCGAGTTCAAACACTTTTACCAATATCTGGACGTGATTGAGTGGGAGACCGTGGGTAGTCGGAGAGACTCTGAGGAACTTACTTGATGCTTCGGCAATAATAAATTCCCATGGCGGAATATTTATGTCTTTAAGACATACTCGCTTTTGTAGCAGCCTCCTTTCATTCCGCCTAGTGACATTGATATGGCAGGCATAAATTTTGTGCGCAAGAGTGTCTTATTTCACGGTATTTTATGAAGTTCCTGAGGAAGACGTAGATAACGTATACGGCACAGAAACATTCACATGAAGAATTGCCCCAACAAGCTTTCCGGAAATTAACAGTGATAGTTTTCCTAAGACATGCAAAAGTTTATCATTTTAATACATGACGATGCGCCATGAGGAATGAGAAATAATATCTTACATGGAATACAGTGAAGTTGGGAGCTCACATTCTGAGGCATATTTGAGCATCTTAAGTTTGAATTTCTTTAATATCTTTCGCGTATCAGTGGTTTGTTCGCGATGAGAGATTTGCGTAACTTTTCAAATTTTCTTCAAAATGAGTCATGATGAAAGTTTCTATTGCATAGTTGTCTTATCTTTAGAGAAACGATTGGACGCAATTAATTTTTGGTGATGCATTACAAATTGTCTTAAAAATTCTGTCTCGTCACAAAAATAGCTACGGATATTCCACACAAGCAACTTTTATAGAGAATCTCTTATAAGTTGCTATCCCATTGGATAATTCACATTTTCGAGTTAATTTTTGAGGATTAGGTTTAATTTCTTTTTATCAACTTTTTTTACGAGAGGTATAAACGTTTGATCGGAGCGATCCTAAGCTGTAGCCATGAATGTGACTAGTGTAGCTAATCCCATAGCGAGTATATTGTACGAATAAATTAGGTTATGTGAACATCAAAGTAAGAAAAACAAGTTCAAATGAATAGTTTCATTTCACAAACATATCGCGCTCAGTGTCCACTCTGGTGGACTTCAATGACTTCCCGCCGTCGTCGACTATGCCATCTGATAATTCATTTATTTTCCATCTATTTCAACCATTCATTTTTTTAATTTGATCTTTCTTTAAATCCATCTGTAAATAATTACCTCCTGTTATAAATTATTACCTAGAATAATAAATTGCTAACCGTAGTGCCCGGAAAGCATTCTACGTATCTTAAAAGGCTTCAGGAGTGTAGCCATTTCCTCTCGGAAGCACGCTCTACACAATGCATTGTTACAGAATTAAATTTACGGTGCGAAAAACGTGCTGATAAAAAGATCACTGTTGTTATGGAATACCTGGGGTTTGAAGAACTTGAATGTGAACGAGAAACATTCTTGTTTGCATTTATATTGTATCTGAGTAATCAACAGAGTTCTAGTGTAAAATGCCCGGATACTGTCAAATTTTTCTTGTAAGCGCTCTTTCAATTTGAAAATTAAATTCTTAGGGGATTTTTGTTTCAATAACCAGCAAAAATGCCTGTTGTAAAGGAAACTCGAACGATTTATTAGAGCCATAATTCACCGTAAATTCAGTGACTTGGAACCATTACCCATGGTTTCTTTCACCAAATGGCCGTTTCTCTCAAAAGAGGATGACCTCAAGAGCATGTATCAAATATTGAAGGTTAATCAAAATCTGCAAAACAAAAGTTGTTTACTTCACAAAACTTTCAACGATACAAAAAACCGTCAGAAATAAAGCACACTGCTCATGAAAATATAATAAAAATTTAAAGTGACCGTCACAACACCAGCTTCCGGCAATGTTGGTGGGAAATTACTGAGTCTACGAGATCCGATGTCAATGAAAACAATTCCAACGGGGAGCTCTTCTGCGATAGAACCAGATCAGAGGACTAGAACCGTCTTCAACAGAAATGGGTTAGGCTTCCCATGTCGTGGGTCTAGGTTCAAGAAATAGGGAAGCTGTTGAAACATTACAAATAACTATCGTGACCACATTGGTTAGCTTTTTTTCAGATCAGCAATTCATACGTTGTTTAAAGATAATTGAAAAAAGTCCCATAAATTAGAGTTGGACATTTTTTTAATCAGTTAAACAAACGAAGATTAAATCGAAACCGCTGTGCGAGCACAACTCCCATCCCAAACTGCTTTGTCTACAATTCACGCGTCTATCTACAACCCTCTCTCAAAACATCGATTTTGAAGTCAGTGAGGCTATACGGGGGTTTCAAAATGTGCATGATTGAGTGTCGCTTTTATATCTTCCGGAAAACGACTCATTCACTTCTTTGACATCTATATTTTGCGGAAACTTGGCGCCGGAGGAGATTTTCATTTCAAGAGCTGTAAATAATAGAAGAAGACCGCTGGGGCTTCAGGCTTCATGAGGCACGCGCACGAGCTGAAAATTTGATGGGACGGAAAGATTGCCGGAATGAAGATCCCGATCCAAAGTGTGGTCACTTCATCCAAAATCCACGGCAGTTCTCGCGTAGGAATCTTCTGCTTGGTGGAGACATGAATTGAGTAAGACACTATGTCGCTGAGCCAATATTCCGCAAGAGATACTTTCTTCTTCATGAAATTTGATTCTGTAAAGTGAGCAAAAGGGCCATTTTCATACATAGTATTTGAATATGATGTAAGAAAATGAGTTCTTTGTGCCACAAATCGCGTCTCCCCCACCCAGGTTGACACTAGGAAAACACTGCGATACACTTCAGTAGATTTTAGTCACTCAGCAGGAGACTTTCATAAACTGGAGGAACGGCGTTGATTATTCGCGAATAAAGAGCATGTGGTAGCCGAATAGTAACTGTCACAAGTGTCAATTGTACAATCACATTTTAATATTAGTTACTGTTGCTCGTAACCGGGGTTGTAACAAAGAAAAAGCTTGCCAAAAATAAGAAATACAAATTAATTAACGTTTAGTTCAAAAGACTGCACACTGAGTTACATACTAATGCATAGGTTTCATTACAAACACATTTTGGCCAAATAGACTGCTTGCTCTTGAAAAAACGAAAAACCAGAAAATAGTAATGTAACATGCATAATGAAGCTTGGTGTGATAACCGAAAAAGACATGTTGAGGTTAATCGTTGGAAGTGGTATCATAATGTAATGAAGTGATAGAGGCTCAAAAATGCTACGACTAATTCAACGGAAACTGCTTCCAATTAAGGTGTTTAAAAATTACAGAACATGCAATAAGAATAACAATCATGATGCTAACGTAACTATTGTATCTAGAAGCAGCCACGAGGATATAATCATTGGAGTCATTAATAGTGACTTGAAATTATTTTTAAGTTAATGAGGAGTTGTTGCAACTAGCAGTCTGAAGCAGCAAATATGTAACAGTTATCAGCAATAGTCTGAAGCAACAAGTAGCAATTATTAGAAGTAGTACGAAGCAGTATGCAGATCTAATGAGAAGTACTGACAAACGACCATATCATCAGGTATCAGATGCCCTCGCAAGCGGCATAGCGAGATTTCCCCCACAAGCGGTACTTTCCTCAAGCTCCACATGCCCTCGCAAGCGACAAATTTGGACGAATCACCTGGGATTTTGTTATCGTACCTAATTGTGGGTCGGACGTCACTTTGAACGTTACTTCTAAATAAGCTCATTTATAAGATCACACAAGGCACACTCACAAGCAGCCTCTGGCATCACTTCAAACACCGCTTGACTGAAGCCTTTTGGATGTTCCCTGCTGAGCATCTCATCAAAACTTACGACCATCGGCAAATTGTTTATTTCTAAGTTGAAAACGTTTGATGGATCGACCTTAGCTAGCTTTCTTTTGATGTCGTACTAAATTTTCCTTTTGATTTTAAATGGTGGTGTTTACTGCACTTACTCGCAAAATGCTGATCGATTGATAAGGACAGTTCTCAAAATAGTCAGCTTTCTGTAGCCAACAAAAACTAGCACAACATGGAAAGTGAAACGCAGTAGTCTTTTCGCACATCGTTTACTGAAACGACAAAAAAATCAAAATTTAACCAAGAGATACGAAATATTTAAACTTAGGGATAAGTTAAAAGTACATGAAGTTTTACAGAACTGAAAAACTCAAAATAATTAGACTCCTAGGTAGCTACTGATGCACAAGATCATAAGGTAAATATAAAATCACATATTTGCAACTGACTGATTAAATTTTGGTCAAGAACGTCAAATTCCCAATAAATTTATTTACTCATTTCCTAACGAAAACAGAGAGCAGTAAAAGTTTGCAGCCTGAAAGTTGGAAACGAGCGGCGGTAATTTGCAGCCGAAAATATGAGGAACAAAGGCACCGTTTTCGACGGTCGTCAAAGATGGCCGATAAAGCGCGGCCAGACGCGTACGGGCGGCCGCCTCCCACTAAAATAGCTGAACCTCTGCGCCGAGACGCTGCCTGGATTTATGGAGCAGAAAGGTATAGTTGTGCGACTTGGCTCGAGCTCAGCTTTGGTCACTGCTAGTGACTAGTGTGTTAAGCTTGCTCACAGCCTGGTAACTGCTAGCTACAAGGGTGGCTACTGCTAGTTAGACTTGTTCACAGCCTGGTAACTGCTACTGCTAGTTAAGCTTGCACACAGCCTGGTAACTGCTACTGCTAGTTAAGCTTGCACACAGCCTGGTAACTGCTACTACTAGTTAAGCTTACACACAACCTGGTAACTGCTACTACTAGTTAAGCTTACACACAGCCTAGTAACTGCTACTGCCATAGTTAAGCTTACTGACATCCTGAGAACTGATACTCTTAGTTACTTTGGTTGCTAACCGGAGTGGTCAATGCCAATTTCTGTTGCTCTCAGCTGGAGTCATTGATGTTGGTTACTGTTGCTCGTAACTGGAGTTGCTGCTGCTGGTTACGTTTGCTGACAGCCTGACAATTGCAACTGCTAGATATTTTTGTTGATAACTGCAGAAAATCGCAATCACTGTGAATGGATTCAATAATCGTCTTGACCATCAGTGTGCTGGAAATTTCTTGCGATGAAGCTTTTCATGATCATATTAAAACTACAAAGGAAGAAAAATGGAAGTAAAATCCCAGGTGTAATGTACTTAGTTGCCTCAAAATTTATTTACCTTCGAACAAAATCTTACCATATTGGTGCTACATCCAAGTATAAAATAGTAAGCGTTGGAAAAATGAAAAATAGTGTTATTTTATCATTATTGGTACTATAGTAAGAAGTCTACAAAATAAAATAACTAAATGCATGCATAGCAATGTCTGATATAAAGTAAATGTTGCGATAATTTTCTTGAGTAAAAACGAGTTCATGAGTACACAGGCGGGAAGATTGATGATTGTGGGGCTCACTTTTTCTATGCACTCCACTGCTTTCTTTCCCCACCGCACCATATTTATTGACGGCGGTGATAATAATAGTCATTCTATAGAATTCAGTTCTACTCAACTGAATTTCTTTAATTTCAATCTATGTTATTGTATTTTCCAACTTGCTTCTTGTGTTTTCTGAAGGAAGACTGTGACAGGGGAGGATTTTTTCATTCAACTTTCATCGCAGAATTCGCTCTCTCAGTGACAGAAAAATGTCATCGGAGAAAGCGCGTAATAGAAATCACAACAAAAAAAAGTGTAAAATTATTTCGATTTGCTAGGGTGTGTTTGTTCTTGCGTGAATCCCTGGGACTGGAAGAGTTAATTTTCATTTTTATTAACTAACGACCCCCAATGAAGAAAAACAAGTTGGTCATGAACACTAAAATTCCACAAGTAAGAAAACTTGCCCCGAACTAAAAAATGAACGTGAAAGTATTAGAGGAATTTCTAAATCATAGTTTATTAAACAGTAATCATTGTTTTCAAGCTCTTGTGTCTTGAATGTTACAAGTTTCGGCCTGGATATTTTTAATTAATAGATTTCCAGTTTTGGTTTCGCATGCAGCCATGCATGGAATTATTTTTGCAACTTCACGCACCACAGAGAGAGGACAATCTCTTCTATTCCGTTTTTCCCCAGTCGTCCACTCAAGTTTATATTCATTCGAAAATAAATAAAAAAAGAAGTGGAGAGGAGGGTGAAGCCTCACGTCAGCGAAGCGAGAATGAAGCCCGCTATAGGAGGAGCATCTGGTTTCGGTTTCCCTGAGGGTCTGACAAACAGAAAACGATGACAGGGCAGTTTTCTGTTTCCTCGCACCAACGCTTCTAGTGAATTGAATGGTCCGTAAAAGACCAGGCGGTCCAAAGATTGAAGCCATCTCTTTCGGAGGAAGCCAAACGTCACGGAGCATTGCGACTGGAGCACAGTTCCAGGCCCTGCTTCTGGGCCCTCCCTCGCTTGGGGACATTAAAAGTATTCCTTCCTTCAGCTCAATTTTGTGAGAACAAAATGCCAGTTTAATTGGTGGAAATTTCTCCCGAATTCGAAAGCCAAACGACTTCGAGTGAGGCGGCTCGATCAGTGGTGATCGATTAGGTTGGTAGGCGATGCTCTAAAAAAGATCGCGAAATCGGAGAGCGCGAAAATAGGAAAAGAAATCGCCCACGCAACCATTAAGTTTAGTGCTGCAGCACATTCAATGAGAGCCAAACTTGAAATTGTAATGTCTTCGGTCATGCAAGTACGTCAAGCTTTTCCTTTGAAGATTCGCTACTTTCGACAACAGTAGCGCTGGTGGTCGTAAGGTTGCTTAGTAAAGGCCGTAAAAAGGATTTATTGCAAGTGCAGAAACATTATGATGCATGTAGTCGAATTATTGATTACGCCAACAGATTAGAGAGAGTTAGCTCGCAAGGAATGTTTTGGGTGATGGAAGAGACTTACATGCGTGACTAGTATTGTGAGGCAACTAAATTGTACTATGTATTTGCCATTTAAACATTTGATATTCCCCTCGATAGCCAACAAACGATCCTGTGGTTTAGGAAGTGTGTGCTGAGCGCATTTCCAAAACTAGGGCCGAGGTGATTATTGACGCTGCGTACATGATGCAAATGACGCAGAAAGGAAACACAGGCTCACTTTTACTCTGAATTTGTTCCGAAAAACTTGAAATAAAATCAGTGTTTTAAATCTGCATCACGAAGAGAGGGGAAAACGAGAGCAATAATGACTAAACCGTACTTATTATCCAAAGGGCCATCTCAAATCATCCGTTCGATTTACTGAAATAATACATTTACATCCACTAATAAGGCTTTATGTACGCTTCTAAACCAAAGTTAGTCGGGATTAAGTCAACATAGCACAAAAAGGAGTTTGTAGCTCTGCAGGCAATTTCCTCAAATATTTTTTATTCAAGACATTACACACCTATTTGGACACGTGATAATGGCCCTTTTAGATTAATTTTAAACAACACACCATTAGTTTTTATACCACGCTCATGTTTTCAAAGCACATGTGAAGATTTGAAGCACAGTAACTCCCGTCGTTCAATACACGTTCCACCAACCATTGCAAAAAAGCATCACAACGGTTGTTTGTAAATTCTGCGAGGCACCTCGGCAGTTGCATGAGCCGAGACGGCGAATCGCAGCTGCGGGAAGCGTGCTCTCTTGGCATCGCAGGAGGCAGTTTACAGTCGTTAGCCTCGTCCATCCATCTGAGGGCAATCTTTTCGGTCAAAGTTGCTCGAACATCAGACTCTAGCGCGTCTCGCTGGACTGCCTCGCAAGAGTTCAAAGTCTCTCAGGGGCAGAAAGCGTGCAGGACTTTTGTTGCAGCAGGTCGTTTGGTGACGCTTGTCTCAACAGAGCGAATTTTTTCCACCGCGCACTACACGCATCGCGCGTAGCTGTGATACTTGACGGAGCTTCTCTCTCTGTAAGTCATGCGACACTTCCTCCCTGATGGTCGTGGTGAGCCGAGTGTCATTCGTCGCTTTGGCATTTTGAGATGAGACGGATTCGTCCGTCCCCTGGTCTGCGAAGTTTATTTGCGAAACGATGCTGAGATTTTTTCCCGTAGTGTGAGTTGAACATGTAGTCGACTGAGAAAAATCGACACGCTTACGGTAAACTTTCGTCAAAGAATTCGAATGGTTTGATTATTCTTGAAACTATTGCGCTACTGCAGTCATATGCGGCCACTATCTTTCTCAAAATTAAATCCATTACATGATGTTATCCTCCAATTCAATGATGAGCTCTTAGTAAGTTGCTTGCTTCTTTGCTTAATTGGGGAATCTCCAAGCCTCCATTACCGTTAATTCTGAATCTGTAATTAAAGGAGGTGGAATTTTACATGAATTTAAATTAGAAATACGACTGAATCTACCTAGACATTTTAAAAATATCACAAGTTATACAGTAGATTTTAGAAAGCTACGTAATGACTACATATTAATATTTGGACATTCGGATTCGTTTTGTTAACGTATTTAATTGGTTTCAGTTTATGAAAAATTAATGCCTTTAAAATAAGACGGTAAGTGAAGTCTGTAGCACACATACGCTCATAACGTACATAGTTCCAGTTGCTTATGTAGTCACGAGTAATGCGTATTATTATAGATTTAGAAAGTTAAGAACGCCTCGCACAATGAAAGGATGAATAAGGGACAGATATTTGCACCAGCAAGAAATAGCTAGAGATGCGAGAATTTCATATCAAAACTACCACTGATGCTAGAAATCCATTGAGTGATACTGCTTTAGATTAGATTTCAAGTTAATTTAAACCTCCCTAACTACAACAAAGGTTATCCAAAAATGGTAACGAAGGAGACATCATTTAGTATAGAATTAAGGGAATGGGGAATCTATGCACAAGGTGTGTTCCTGCACAATATTGAAACGGTAGAATTGAAAAAGAAGAAACTTAACAAATGGAAAGTCTATCCAACTTTTCGGTCGGCACCTCACAATTTTCTCGTGTGAGCTCCAACTCCCATAATTACAGTTATCGAACCCCACTGAGGGGACATTAGAACGTTCTTATTCCAATCGTTACTGAATACTCAAAAAAGATTATTGCAGAATAAACTCCATTCCCAAATGAGGGCATTATAGGAAAGAAAATGTTCAACATCAATTAACAGTATTTGAACTTTTGCCACGAGATCGATTTTATGATCAAAATTCTCACTAAAAATCCTACGTAGAGCGAATGCAGAATACACACGACATTACATGAAATGCATGTCTCCTCCAGCGTCACAACTCATGTCTCTAAACTAAATACTGTCATCAATTGAACCTGACCTTATGCTCAAACTCATCTCGCAGTAAACTGACTGTACTTAGCAGGTGTTCCTGTAAAGAGTAAAAAAAGTATTTCCTATTTTTTAAAATTCTCGAACGTTCTTCACATAGAGCCTCGATAGTTGCTCGTGATTGTTCCGTAGGTGTAGCAGATTCATCGGAATTGTTTAGAAATTATGGTAATCTCTACGAAACGCTTGCTTCTTGTCAGTCATCCGCAATTTCATCACTACAACTCCAGCTCCAAATTTAGCAGTATAAATTGCTTCCTGTATATCTCAGTGTCGCTTTACAATAAACAAGCTTTCTGCTTTGTTTCGGTCGAGACAGATCCTGGCATTGAACTCGAGACAACTCGCGCCGCTAGACACAATGTCGTTTCCTGACTTGGCGTGGCGGTGCCGAGAGACGAGCAAAGCGGTAATAGTGTGCCTTACTCCTGAATAATTGGGTAATGCTATTTTAGGTACACTCCTGACAAGGGGAGAAATTTCGAGAGAAAATGAAAATAAATGCTTCAGCAGAGGTTTCAAAATTGATCTGGTATCCGAGATATTGAACGAGAAAACTTTTCATGCATTGTTTTTCAATGCCATCATTGCCGTGTATCCAGGGTTTCGTGGGATGTTATAATCATATCATTAGACATAGACTTGCCGAGTTTCTCGTTCATTAATTTATTTTCATCGCTTTCATCAATTTTTATTTCACCCATGATTTCTTTAACTTACATAAATGACTCACGAAATAACTGAATATTTACTCAAACAACGTTCGTTATTCCCACTTCCTTTTTTCTTTATGCTCTCAAAAAAACTAATTCTATAGCATTGTAATATGTAAGCTTACCATCACATGCACCATATTCTGCTACTTTTTTCTAATTGAGGTGTACATTTTTGTGTCCGAAATACTTCGTTGAAGACCACACCTCCTGACGTCCACTTCAGCAAAGCCTATTTAATTTCTTTTAACATTTGATTAGTGTATGCACATTCAATCATATAGTTAAAAACAGTAGTGTTCCACTCTGCATTCAACGTAAACATGAAACAAAGCATTTGCCCCAAATAACAAGATACTTCATAACCTTTCGCATCTCTAACTGAGATCCTTGTTGATACGGTGCAATTACCTGTGCGTTTTAATATTTTCTTTAATAGTGATTCAAGATGTAATTACCTGTGAGTCTCCAATATTTACTTCAATAGTGTAATTACTTGAGCGCATTCAATATTAGCTGCTATAGTGAATCAAGATGTAATTATTCGTGCTTGTTCAATATTTGTTCCGCTAGCGAATCAAGATGTAATTATTCGTGCTTGTTCAATATTTGTTCCGCTAGCGAATCAAGATGACCCGCAAAACTCTGGTTACCAATCAGCTCGTATCAAGGCCCACTCTAGCAGATGTGCCTTCAATGAAAGTTAATAAATGTTTTCCGTAACTGAAATTTTATGAGTGGTTATTAAAATACCGTTGTGACGGCAATTAGCCGAAGATCAAGAATATATTTTCCGCTGAAAATCATGGATTTCGTTGTTAAACGCAGCAGCGTAAAAGTCGAATAGACCATGAAAAATAGGGTAGAAGAACACGAAGACAGGGTTGTTATTTGCATCGGAGAAACATGGAAATACAGTTTTACGGTTATGTACCACAAATTTTAACTGATAAAATTTTGTTGTTCATTTTTAAACACAGTTGGCGAATTTGGGGAGTAAAAACTGCTACCTTTAGTGCACGTGATTCGAAAATTTCACTTATCGTTTCCATTAAACATGAGATGTGATGGTCGAGCAGTTTGTGCAGTGAATGGCTTTAAGATTTGAGCTCTGAAAGTCAGTTCTCCCACCCAAAAGAAGGTCAAGTCCTGTAAGCAATGACCTCTTGACTCAATTCATGAGACGAACAGGTAACACTGTCAAACCACACAAGCAAACTTAAAGTTAGATTTGGTATGAAAAAATAGTGCCCGTAACCGTAAGTCTTGAGATATATGTTTCATCTATTTTGAATGTGCTCATTTCACTCAGGAGTTATGACTCTTGTGAATTTTACTCTTAAAACAAAGCGGAGATGCAGCAGTAAAATCAGAACAAGCATTTATATTTATTTAGGTTTTTTAAATGTCGTCTGCGTTGCCTTCACCATACTAACGAAAAAAAGTTGGAAGTAACTGTAAATGTGTAGGAACTTAGCTCTAATTGTACTGAATAAAGAACACTTGACGTGTTTTACTCAATATAATAGAATGTAAGGCAGGTATATTCTAGTTGATTTTCGTAAACATTTACTTTCATAATGAAGAGTTGTACAACAACATGAGGACAACGCTACATTTTTTGTTTATGCTCTTCACGAAGTATACAAGTGTGTTGTATTCTATTTCCATGATTTGCTACTCGATCACTGAAAAACAAATGTTCTACACGAACACTACTCTGATGTAATCGAAAAGATATTCTGACGCCCTCCTATCTACTGACCGTAAAATGCTCGATTAGAATGAAAAAAATCGCAATAGACAAACTGCTGACAAAAACTGAACGAAGTTATGTTTTCAACCATACCGCATCACTTTTGTTCACCTCGATGATCGAAGCAGCGTATTTTATCAAGTTTGATTTCGTTCCCATTTTGTTTACAAGTGGAGACACAAATGGCACCACAACCACACGATCCTCACAACACGACAAGTCTGGTTCCATTCGATGGAAGTGACTGACTGTCACATGCGTTGTACGGCACAACAGCAATCGAGAAGCATCATTCCAAGTTGCTGCAGTGTGGTTCCACATTTCTAAAGAACAGTAGTCTAGCAAAGCCCCCAACAAAGATTCTCAAACCATAAAAACGTAACTTTTCAACTTTCGGTAATAACACCAGACTACTTACACCAGCAACACAAGCCAAAAGTTACAAGAGAGCAGGTACTAATTGTTAGTGGTACGAGGGGAAAACAAAACTAGAAACTGAGGAATTGTACATAGTCAGTAACAGTGCCACCTGAAGCAGCCAAAGTAGGAATGGTCTTCTCAATATTGGCGGGATAACCGCGACACGGATGGTACTAGTGGTACCAACATCATGCCCAGCAGTACAGTGCCACCACCACCAGTAGCAGTGGCACCATCAGGCCGAAAGGGCCCAGTAAATCGTGGCTCACAAAAGACCTCGGTGTCACGCTCGAACAAAAGCTCCCGAATGGCCAGCCTCATCTGGTCGGCGGCTAATCTCACTCGCCTAACACTGCTGCTCTTTCTGCAAGATTAACCTGAGCTTTGTCGGAGCTTCCAACAGTTAAAGAAAGACCACACATGCCCACACGCCGCCCGCCTAACTCGAACTTTCAGCGCCGCATTTGTTCCGAAGTTGCCCCCACAACTGGATCGCGCCCAAATTTTAAGTGTGATGAGAGATTTGGGATACTTGCGACGTGACCCGCACTTTGAACTTTTGAGCGGGCGTACCTTGTTTTAATGAGATGTAGGGCTGGAAATTGTGCTATTTCTTGCGCTATTAGGGATGCAACTCAAGAGGCCATGAGGCATCTCCCAGCAAATGAGACAAACGAGTCTTTGTTGGGAATTTAGGTTCATCAAACACTTCGTAATCAACGAAAAACTTAAAATTTTAACTTCTCATTTGCTTTACCAATAGAATGAAAACTTGATTATTAGAAAAAAACATTAGCATGTTGCGTTCCGAACCACAAAATTAGCATACAAACATCGGTTAATTATTGATACGAAATAATTTGAAACAGATCATTTAGCATTTTAAAATAGAAAAGATTGAATTAGCTTGTATCTTCGTTATCAAAAGGCACGAAAACACGTAATTGATGCTCAAAATAGAACGAATGAACATATGAAAGTACGCAGGATTGGAGAAACTCATCGTCAACTGTTTTGGTACTTTTCGTAGTGTCAACTCCCACGAGAAGACCTGATTTCCACCGACCCTGTGATGCCAGAATTTCAGCTGCGTAAATCGGTTGCACTCGAGTAAATCCTCGTATTTTTCTTTCATCTCCAAGAGAAGTAGTTGTAAAAACATTTAAACAGCACCTGAACACTAGTTGGTTGCTGGGTATCCATCAGCGTGAAAGTAAACAGCCTGTGAAAATGAGCAGCCCTTCTTGAAGGCATGATGTAGGGTTACTACAAAATGTGCGGATTTCATCAGCTTATGCGTTGTTTACGACGCTACAGCTCGCAATGTGCTCAGTGGCAACTCTCGCATTGTTCTCAGTGGCAACTCTCGCTATGTGCTCAGTGGCAACTCTCGCAATGTGCTCAATGGCAACCCTCGCAATGTGCCCAGTGGCAACTCTCGCAATGTGCTCAATGGCAACCCTCGCAATGTGCCCAGTGGCAACTCTCGCAATGTGCTCAATGGCAACCCTCGCAATGTGCCCAGTGGCAACTCTCGCAATATGCTCAGTGGCAACTCTCGCAAAGGGATTCAAAGTTCCGCATACTTAGTGGAATTACTCGTAATGCACTCAATGACAACAATTTCTATGAACTTACCTCCCACAATGTAATCGCTGGCTGTTCTCAGCACAAAATCATGATGTAATTAGAACCACTTGATCCCAGTTCTGGTTAGCCTCCCTAAGTGCCGGGAAAGCTGCCGTGTATATGCTAAGTGCCTGGATTTTTCCATTGGGAAACTATTACAGTATTTTGGTTGCGAATCTCCTCTGGATGGTGATGCTTGTGTCTCTTGAGTGCGAGTTGGAAAGTTGGTTGAACGTATGGAAATTTCTGCTGAAGTAAAAAAATTGCTATACGTGACGTACGTTTTTGCTCCTATAAAATAAAACATTTTATTGATAGAACATGCACCTGTAAAAATTTATTATGCAAACCAGGTGCTGACAATTCTATGAAGGTCAGGATTGTTCAACCGATTGTTAATTTTAATCATGACAAAAATTATCCAAATTAAAATGATTCAAAGTTTTTCTAGCTGTTAATAAGTAAGATCATCGTCTTCAGACTTGGTGCGCTCCTGACAGGTACATATTTCATCAATCCACATCCAAGGAAAGTTTTTAGAAGTTCAAAATAAACCAAATTATTTTTCAACAATTGAGTGGAGCTAAGCATCTTTGGCAGGAAGACGCTGGGAGAGCAGGGCGTAGTATTAGGAGAACTCAAGAGCCAGAGTACCTTTCTTCAATAGCAAGCCGGCACGTGTAAATAGTTCTCGCACAACAGCAATGAACAGAACAGTTCTTGCAAAGTAGACGCAGTTTGGGTGTAAAATATTTTGAGCACCTCAGGCTCAAGCCTCAGAACTTGCTCTTCTGTACAAGAAATTGTATTTTAGTTTAATAGAATTGAATCCTGAAAAAAAATTTTTTAATCAGGATTTTATTCCGCTTCTGGTCAGTTAAGAGGAAATTGCAAAAAAAACTCGCTGATATTTATGTTCAAGTGTCACCACAAAGATACGAAATTTGGGTGCCTCGCTTAGCATTGCACGCTACGCTGGCAAAAGGCTGAAGCATCTCGATGACATGAAGAGGCGAAACATGAATGTAGATTGAAAGACACAGGCACTTTTGCAGGAGGTCGGCTGCACGGTACGCCGGCTTCTCTCACCAATGAGTGAGAGAATTAAAGAATGAAAGACTAGGCCTACCTAACTGTAAATATAAACCCACAATAGACTCCTGCAACAAACGTCGCTGATTCTGCGGTGAAAGGCTAGGGTTGCAGTGATAAGTGCTAGTTCCTTAATGCACTCTGACGAGGACAGACAATATCGGCGTACCTCTCTGTGTAGTATGGGAATCCTACATATTCCGGAGGAGTGCTAGGCCTCTAACTAATGAGGAATGCTAGGTCTCTTGAGTCTTCACCTCAAGAAGCGGAAGAGAAAAGTGACATATAAATGATTGACATATAAATGATAAGTTTCCATTCATGAATCGTTCATAAATCAGTTTCTAGGAAAGAATTTTTTTTTTTAACTAGTTTATACGCACAAATTTCCCATTAAAGAATATATGGGACTCGTAAAGCATTCGTATTGTTATAAGTTCAGCGTTTAAGTCCAGGCCCTTTAAAGTAGCTCTTCACCCAAAGAACTCTCTTTGGGCGGTGAAACGTCGGGCTGCAGAGCGCAGCTTCTCTAACACATGGCTTGTATATGCTAATTTCCGCCGCTCTCCGTAATGATTCAAATGAGAAGATTTGCCTAAGAGCCTTTTCTCTACGCCGAGATCGATCGTTTTACTAGCGAAACTCGGCGAAGGAAGTCTTACACGGGACAAGCGGGCGGCAGACACTTCTGGTTGGATGCACTTAAGCTCACTATGCGCAACTGAGTCAAGTTTGGTCTTTGTTAAATCAATGCAGGCACTACGTTTTAAAGAGTTATTTAAATGTGAGGATATCTGTGTGGTATTCCATGACATCAAATAGTTCCGAACTAAAATTAATTATTCTGCACCCATATATGTAGGACTGATGGGGTTGCAGATAAGACACGTTATCACTCACAGAAAGCTCCTCTCCATTTGCTAATAACTTATTCCCCATTTCTAAACATTCTTTATCAGTCATGCCACAAGTTCATATCTACTACAGTGCTTGACATATGATTCGAACGTCAAAACTTTATTTACTTTCATGATATTACTCGTTCATTGCATCTTATCTTCCATGAAGTTAGCAAAATTGGTAATATGTATTTTATTATTTTATCACTTTATGAGACAGAATTGTTTGTTTGCAATGTTCTCATAAGTGAGAACACGACCAAATTTTGGATGCTAGAAACTGTAGAATATTGGACACTAGAAACTGTAGAATATTGGATACTAGAAACTGTAGAATATTGGAAACTAGAAACTGTAGAATATTGAATACTAGAAACGATAAGGTATTGGATACTAGATAGGATAAGGTATTGGAGAATAAACACGATAAGGTATTGGAGAATAGACACGATTAGGTATTGGAAAATTAATACGATAAGGCATTGCAGAATAGACATGATAAGGTATTGGATTCTATTCAGGAGAAAGTAATGAATACTAGATACGATAGGGTATTGCATACTGGACAACAAAATCTTAAATGCTAAATACGATAAAAATATGGGCATAGAGAGACCAATACACTACCCGAATAGATCGTTAACGCTCGTCAGCCCTATTGGTTGAACTCGTAATATTTCACTATCTTATCACCAAACTTGTTCCAATGGCATCCGAAAATGAAATTTTACACCGAGTGCTTAGAGAGCAAATATTTCCTGAAAAATTATTTGAGTGCGTAGGACCCATACATTTCAGAAATGTGAGTTTTAATGCATTTTTCACAAAATGATGGATTAGAGCAGCGGTTCTTAACCTGTAGGGAATTCCCTACTGGTGGGGAATGGCGGAGTTGTCAGGCGGGGAATCTCGTGCATTTGTTTCCACCCACAAAAAAATCGATAGTATTTCAAAATCTAATACATTACATCCGAATGTTGACTTGCTTTTCACTTTACGAATCACAACCATTTAAAGACTGTTGTGATAACAAAAACAACCATAATGATGCATGGTATGTCATGTTTGAGTAAAAGTGACAACACTGCTGGGTTAGGAATGTCACAGATGAGTAAAAGGAAGATGCTATGATGGGTAGTGGAGAGTTGGCTCACTAAAAAGTGTTGAACTGGAGAAAAAAGGCTAAGAACCACAGGATTAGATGGTGCCGTATTAGTGGAGCAACCGATGCATAAGACAATACGTGAAAGATGCTCATGTGTTTCGGAATGTAAATACGTTTCCCACAATCAAATGAAGCGAAAATGATCACATCAGGACATAAGGCAGAACAATTTTAACCGATCCCACCTACAAATTATGAATTCAATCATCTTCGCGTAAGAATCATTTCATATTTACTGTTGACACGTCTGGCAGAGGATGGTGATTTTTAGCGACACGTCAAAGAAATGCCCAATCTGATTTCGTGGAATGAGCTTGAGCGCGAAGAATGTAGTAGGTTATCACTTATTTCTGGTTCTTTTTTCTTTGCTTTAATTTACGATTTGTCTTAGTGGCTTCTATAACTGGCCCTAATCAAGTTAGTCTCCACTAAAATGAACTTCAGTTTGTAATTATGAGTCTTCAATATATCAGTACACGGAGATTTACATTAAACATAGACACTATATAGATGAATGTTAAAATATCTGAATGTTTACTAATGCACATAGAGATCTTAATTTTGGGAAATGATAGAACAAATAAGAATATTTTCACACAGTTTTCTATAAGTGTTATATGGAAAATAAAGGCACACGATCATCTGCAGCCGTGTTGCTAAAAAGCCAACCTAGTCTGTATCACTTCATTTTTCTACGCCAACGTAACCGAAACTTACACTCTGAATTAACTTAAACTGAATTAGCGAAAACTAAAATACAAGGGAAAGTTAATTTCGTCAGAGATCAGAGTTTTGATAATATAATCCTATCGTAGGAAAACTTCTTGGAAAGACTTGCTAAACCAGGATGAATATCGGCGATCCTTTAGACAGCCGGCGTGTGAGATGCCAAAACGTGTCCTATTCAGAAGCCGTGGTTCTGAATTACAGCAATTGACTGCAATTTTTCCTCAGGCTTGACAACCGTCGTCTTTAACTTTGTACGTAGACGAGAGTAAAAAATAATGCAGTCATTAGGTTTCTGCTCAAAGGGAAATAAACGAGAAATTGAGTATCTACTTCCTCATTGTTCAAAACAATCAATTTGTCTTAATTTCACTCCCCATTCACAGTCGAAATGTATCTTCAAGTTCACGTACTCTTGTATAATATTGTTTTATCAGTTAGTATACGACAGCGCTAGCCACAAAGAAGATGATGTCAAGAGAGCGAAGAGAAGGGACTGTTTGGTTGGGACTATAGAAAACAGGGAATCAATGCACAAGGTGTGTTTCCACACATAAATGGAAAAATCAGAAGAAATAGCACAGAATGCATGAAAACTAAAGGAAGCGAAGTGGGTACGAAGTATAGAAGTCCAGAATGCCTATCTATACTTGAGGTTAAACTAACAATCTACAGTAACTTTAGGAGCTCCAGTTCCTAAGTCAAATGGTAGCCTTCTGCGTATCCTGTGCCTCCTGAGAGGCTTTAGATTCGCTGTTCACAGCAGAACAATAACGTAGAAATATTCAGAGCGTCCTTCATCATGGCATTAATGATATGCAATCAAGCCTGCGTGTGTCAAGCGAGATCGTTCTACACCGTGTCACCACGAGGACACGAGAATACGATGAAGTTGAGCCAGGAAAATTCTCCATGGAAAACGTTCACGAAGCCCAGTTTTTATTTTGAGTCCCTCTGGACGATGACAGGGAAACTTCAGTCATTTAAAAAGAGTCCAGAAATGAACTTTTGAAGAAGTGCCGTCGTCTCATTCGCAGTCCATCTTTTCAGCTCAGAGAACATACAAAAAAGAGATAATAACAGAAATGTCTGAGGAAATACGGGACCATACTTCATGGAAAAGAAAGAACCGTCTAGACCGTTGGTTATCCGCAAAATAGATGTCCTCAGATAAGAATCATCTCATATTCGCCTTAAAAAGACTGGCCTTGAATTAGGATTTCAGACAAAGGAGAGTTGTGCTAGGATTAACTTTGGGCGAAAGGATTCGAAAGGTTATGAGTTTTTTGAGCGTCCCTTATTTTATTGACAAAAATCATTGTTCGACTCTCATTATCCGTAGTTGGCATTAATCTCCAATAGAAATAATGACCGGTTGAATAATATTTTAATCAAACACTTCATTATTATTTAATGTCTTTTGAGGGAAGTAGAATTGAAGTTTAAACCAATCAGAGCACTGGGCAAGCGGTTGGAGGAGAGGACAAGGAACGAGCCACAGCTTCGCGTCAGGTCAGCCTTGGTCATTTACAGAAAATCTGCAAATAAAATTTCGTTCCCCAAAATCTAAGTGGGGCTCAACCAAATTCATTATCGGGTAAAAAAGGAACTCTGGAAAATTGATTCCCAACTTGATAGTTTAACACATTATATACACAAAGACGAATATAGTTCTCCGAAAAAATTTCATTAAAAAATAGTAGGAAATGTTCATATCCTTCAAAGAAGCTCATTTGTTGACTTACTTTAACCCAAATTTACTTCATTCTAATTCAAGTTAAATTTAGTTAGAGGTTAATATCTTCATTTGGTGAGTAAGCTTTCCAGTGAAAAAAATGTACACTAGCATTTCAAATAAGTCACAACCTGCACCAAATCTTTTCTCTCCTCTGTAAAATTTTGAGAAGAATTAATTCAAAAATTTTCCTTTTGAATTACCTGAAGAATCTATTTATGAAAATTTTCATCAACGTAAATGTGCACCACATGTGATAGAAAACATTGCATCCATCATGTAAAAAAATGAGGTAGTACAGTTTCACGATTTCTGAACACTTGAACTGTACAAGTAATATGTAATGAGTAATGCGTCGCAAGTATGTATGTTTGAGTTTCGCGAAACAATGTACCAATCATCAGAACGTTCGTCAGACACCCTAGGAAAATTAGCAACCCTGGGATACTTGCTCTGGGATAAATCGTGAGTTTGGATATAGAAATGAGCACAGCAGTACGACATTGCTTTGTTCATCTATGAGAAATTCTTCCATTTAGAATTTACTGTGGTCGATGAAACAATAGCAAAATTCCCAAACGTTCAAATTTACTTTGCAAAATTGAACAGAACGTTCATTGCTCAAAGATTAATTAACTACACCTACAAAACACTGAAGGAATAAGAACTGTTTTTTCTGATGAATGAAATTCATCTAAAATCCTCATTTTGCAAAATAGTTTACAGTTCAGAATTAGTTGAAGAAAAATCTGAAAATCAAAATCTCAATTCCACAACTTCATCCCGTAACTGCAAATAATTTTTGATTCTACGGAACAGTTGAAACGTAGACGCAGTCGCATATCAGGAGTACAGAGAACACGCGTTTAGGTATGCAGAAGAAAGCTCCATAAGCTCTGTACATCTGGACAAAGAAGTAGCGTGTGAGCACTACTTGTTGAGAAGGCATTTCAAAAAGATCCTTTTCCGTTCAAGGAGTCAACTAAATTTCTCTTAGAACTTCCAATCAAATTTGTATCATAAGTATTCATGAGGAGGCCAAAGATTGTCAGGATGGCAGAATCAGGAACACACGCAACACAACAAGTCAGGCGACAAGCTACACAACGCTCTTTCTTCAAGGCAACGCAACCTCTTTGCTGAATATAGTTCGTTTTCCACACGAGGTGCTCCTGCTGACATATGGAGGTACAGCCTAACAAATTTCGAGAAAAAATTGGGGGCTCCAATTTAGCGGCCATCAATACCGTCCAATTTATGGAAATGGCAATACGAAAAGACCAGGTCATTTTATGTCCAGAGCCGGGAGCCGCAATAAAGCACGGGATATCCAGCCTTAAAGTTCGTCCTTCATCAAAACACCGGGCTTTTTAATGCATCATTATATAAACATGGCATGTCTGCTGAGAACATTGCTCTCATCTAGAGGAAAGGCTTCCAGAGCATGAGTTTTGGTCTCTCATGTGGACCTAATTTCGGAAAAATTATATAAGAATACACACATACCTCGCTACCAGCGACGCAATACACCAAACTCGAAAAACATTCAGTAAATGCTGAGAACAACACAGACTGTACGCTAAAAATTTCTATGAGATGCGGGATTAAGCTGGGAATCGAAGAATTTTTCCTATTTTATTCCTAAGAGCATCTGAAAAACCGGGCCAGAGGGAGCGTATCGTTGCGTTGTCTGTCGTGCATCAGGCGACGTCTCATCCCGCCGGACTTATCTAAAATACAATCCAGCGTGCAGATGCCAGCTCCAGAATATGAGACCAGTTTTAGGGCAGGACTTAAAGCGACGTCGATGAGATTTTTTTGCTACACTAATGCTCAGTCAGAGAAGCGCTCCTCCTGCAACAGAGACACTTGAGGGGACGTAAGACAAATCAAGTGTGAGTAATAATACTCCGACGCAGTAACACACCTCTAACGTAGTTGTATATCTACGACGTTGTAATACGCATGAGTCCATCATCGAAATCGTAATATACCTCTAACGCAGTTACACAACTCTGACGTAGTTATATCACTACGACGTCGTAATATGAGTTCCTCTCTATTGTGTAACTCCGATACAGTTACACAACTCTGACGTAGTTATATCACTACGACGTCGTAATATAACTCTTACACCATAATATAACCCCACGTCGTATATAACTCCCATGTCGTAATTTAACTCCTTAGACGGATTATAACACCGACATCATGATATAACCCTGACGTCGCAATATACTCCTCCATTGTAATGTAACTCCGACATTATGAAATAACTCCGACGTAGTAATACAACTCTGAAGTTTTAATATAACTACAACTTCAGAAAATAACTTATCGCAGTATCACAGAGTCGATTTTCTGGAGGTAGTAAAGCAGTGTCGAATTTACCAGGGACAAGCCAAGAGGTTCATTTATGAGTGGCTTATTCGAACACGCTTTTACATTCAAGGGAATAAAACCAAACGATTTAATATGTCAGAATATTCGAATTAATTCTATTCATTGCACATAATAATTAACACGTTTTCTGCGATGGGTTAAACTGAAGTTCAATAGTTGATGCAAATTTAATAAATATTGGTAAGCAATTTAGAAAATAGAAAACAGTAACTTGATCTTACCTTTATTTAGCTTTCATTAAGTATTTATAAAAATTGAGTTACTGACAGCAGATCGGTCAGCAGCATTAGGAAAATCCCCTCAGTGACCACCGGTGGGTCCCTACGCAGGAAACGTGCTAATGAGATCACTCGGCTAGGATTGCGCAAGCAACAAATTTTTCTTTTATTAGAGAGATTTGAAGGACTTGAAGACATGTTCCACAA
>JACJUY010001747.1:81960-131068 GCA_014220935.1 Platorchestia sp. MABIK
AAACGGCCAGTCTCATGACTGCGCGCGTTCAGCAGCAACACTATCGTGAAGTGCATGGTCAGTGCGTAAGCCCATGTTGCTTGCTGAAAAAAACTAAAACTTACCGAGTAAGCGAGAAGCAAATGAGCTGGGACACCTGTGATCATGAGAATACAAGTCGAGTGAAGTAAATCATTAATAAATTTTGGATTTTGAGTAGTTATATGAGCCTGGAAAATTGGAATCCCAAGCATGTAAATGAATTTAACTGCATGAAATTTTCATTGTTTCTAACAGAAACTGTCACATTCTTCCCCAACGCCCTGATAAGGCGTTTTCTTATGAAGTGATGAGTAAAATCTGTTATAATTTCGGTTAATCATTTCATCAAGAATAGATTAGATGTTGTTCCTTCAAAACTTCCAAGGATGACCAATGTAGAGGTATAGAGAAAGAATTTAAAAGAGTGCGGGAGATTTCTACTTGAAGAAGACAGAAGTTTCATCCATAGAACATTTGTATTAATCAGGTTTAAATTTTGAAGGGTAATAACGTAAACAGGTTATTTAGTGATGGCACCTGAATTCATTTTCGAAAAATCAGTCTATGGAGAAGTTTGCTGCCCAAACTTTAAATCTGAATGAACATAGGTAAAGATGAAAACATCATCTGCAGCGCAGAGCTCTTATATGGATTTGAAATCTCTGCTATCGGAACCTACGACTTGAGTGGACGGACCAGAAAGTAAAGTATTTTGGCAGATTAGGTACTGTTTTAAGTACAAGAAAATGATATTGAAAGAGATTCAGGCGTTCCTGAATACTATTTTACAGTAAATCAAATTGACAAGCTGGCTGAAAGAAAAAGAAAAATAATGGCCGATTTCACCTTCCAACCGAAAGTAGCAGCAAATGCCCCAAAAATTTCGAGCAAGCAGCCAAATGATATCCTTCCAGGAATACGAAACGAGAACTTTCTCTCAGGAAATTTTTGATAAAATGCAGGCTAATTAAAGTCTTATTTAACAGTCGCTGTCATGGTATCAGGGTACGATATTTACCATGCAACTTTAACGTGGAGCTGATAAAATCAGCTACGAGAGTGCAAGCTTTGAAAATTCCTCCTGTTATGTTTCCATCGTATTCAATTCCGAAATGAAAAAATATGTCGAATAATTGCAATCATTAAGGTCATAGATATTAGTGACATTGAAAACACAAGCACGCCGAGCTCTCATCCCGCACCTACGTGCTGCTATCTTTAGAAATTCCCTCGAGCGGCTAATAACGCGTCTCTCTTTTTCGACTGAGCACTCTTTGGAAAGCACAAGTACAAGTATAGCTCTGTGGGCACCATCAGGCTGACAGGATCCCGCGTAACGATTGCTGTCACAGAGGTCGTCGAAAAACAGGTTATGACAAGTGGAAGTCAAAACGCACAAACTTTGACCATGACACATGGTCGTCGAAGTGCGCTTTGGTCGTCAAAACATACTTTGGTTGTGACACTCTGTTGACAGAATGTACTTTGGTTATGACACTCTGTTGACAGAATGTACTTTGGTTATGACACTCTGTTGACAGAATGTATGATACTACGGTTATGATACGAACACGTCGGAACGTACTTTCGTTGACACGCAGTCGTCTAAACAAATTTTGGATTTGAGACAGGTCGCCTGAAACATACATTTCTTCACGACAAGATCTTGAAACTGGCTCATTTCATTAGAAATATTTCGTTGAGCAGTACTTGTGTAAATACATCACACAATAAAAGTTCTCCGAAGCAGCTTCTTACCACGGCAAGTGCTCGTTGATACAGTTGACAAGCATTACACACCATCGCTGAAGTGACTCGTCTTGATCATCGGTCATATTGCCAACAATTTCTATTATCAATCACGAGCGAAACTACAAATCTAATTCAGTAAGCTGATATTTAGAATTAATGTTACTTTGTAAATAGCGCCAGTCGCGGTTACTTTTATACTGCTTCATTGTATGCATTGCCATGATTTGGACAGTTTTACACGCACTAGGCGTACGCCATTCTATCACTCAAAGACTATGTTTGATACGTAGTCAAAGAACAGTGCTTCACTCATGAGGATACTATTTACAAAATATACGAGCATTTATAAGACTTTCATTTCATTTATTGGGTGGTCTTCCTCCAATGTTTTTCATAGCATTGACACGAAGTGAATTGGCCCAAGTAAACATGTTGAAGTAATTCATCCCTGCAAAAGTCACTCATCAAATTGTAAATTAGACTGTACACAGTTTTTAGATCGGTAAAGAACCATTTTTTTGGCACCCACGTCTACTTTTTTGGCTGATAAAAACTGCTAACAAACTGCCAAATTATGCTAAATTTACATCAGAACAGTTCTGTAACTATAGTGCTTACCGCGGCTCCATCTCTACCTTTCCCGAATTGATGCTGGCCCCCTCAGCTCCATGTCGACCTTGCGTGACTTCTTCATGCTTACCTTCTGGCCATGTTGTCACCCCTGTAATTCACACACTTTCTAATCACATCTTCATACACATAATTTGATTATGCAACTATATATATCAAGATTTATGTCTTCCAAACAGCGTTCTTCCAATTACGGATTGAGAATTGAATTGGTAACTTAGGTTGGAATTTCGCATTTCCTTTCAAATCTTCCATGGCCAGAATTGTGCTTTTCATGGCGAACAGATATTGTTTTCACCCACTCCATCAGTACTACCAACTGACATAATTAACTGACTGAGGTGATGCAACTCAAAAGTGAGCCATTAGCCTTTATTTTATGTCTAAAACTTAGCAGTTTGCAAGCAGTAACGCTTTTGTTTGTTGAAACACGGAACTGAAGCTGTGGAGTCTCCAAACCCTCACGGAATTTAGAGTACAAATACTGGGCTGCGAGCCCTGGCGTATCATCGCAAACTGTGAATGGAACAATCACCGACTTATGCTACACACCAAATCATCATGAGATTCCTACATATATAGAGAGAAAATTTCCAATTACAAGTGAAAGATATATAAATCGGAGGAGTAATAAATACTTTGAATGATTGAATGAAGACATCTTAACTAAAAATTATGATACCTTACATGAGCCATTAAGATGACTCACATGATATGGTACGACGAGCGATTTCTGCGGTCATTGCCTTCCCTGCCCTTCAGTGTGCCTAGAGGTGATGGTTTTGAAGAGCTGTTAGCAAGATGCGGAATAGAATAAACGTAGATATGAGAAAATACATCATTGTTAAATGAGAATTCGCGGTAGAAATGGTGCGAAATAGCAGTGAGCAGACCATTTGTTCTGTATTTTTCAATAGCCCATTTTACTTGACAACACTGATCACTGAGTTGGACACAACACTTCCATGCAAGAAGACCTCAATTAATGAACTTGATGAGATGTTCTAACATTCAACTACTTGACAAGCAGGTAGATTTTAGAATGGAATTTCCGGGTGGTCCTCGCTACGGGTCATGCTCACTGGGGGGCGTTTTGGAGCGAATTTCTTCGACGTCACAGCCTTCATGACGCGGCTGGCTGCCCTCGTTAGGATGCGCTCCGGGACTGCTCTCAACAATTCAGCTTGAAAACCAATGTCGTATATATTGCAGAATCTTCAGAAAAAATTCCCAGTACATACTCACAAATCAAAATTTTAAAATGCAAATGTACGTGATAGTAAGCGAATAATATTATGCAGTGCCTTGCACTGAATGTACAACTGGAATGCAATAGGTATGGGTGTTTCATGAATATAACATTTAAAATTCAACTTGTTTGCAAATTTTGCGAATTTCTTGCTTAGACATAAGCGGAATTTTTGCGATTAAAGCAGGGGATTCGCATTGCCGTACCTGTTTCTCTATACGCGCACTGCACCTCCTGAGCCTCATGAGGCTAGACACTACAATACTTCAAATTTTTCTACACCTAATCAAGTTACAGACACTCAGATATATGGTTTTTTAAGTCTAAAATCACCACTAATCGATTGAAAATTTCGTTACTTACCAAGTTTTGCGTTGAAGAACCCCAATGCGTATCATAAATATGAAGAAACCCTTGAAATTGCAGCGTACTAACGCCCGCTGCCTTTTAGAATTACGTCGGAGCCATACTTCTAGACCTAAGACAATCTTCGGAAAAACTAATCTCTTGCGATTTGTGTACGCCTTAATTTCATTCGGGAATGGCCGAGAGCTGCCAACTGCCGTCGAGTGTTCTAACGCTGCACGGTCTTTCCCGATCATTAACGGCTTCTGCTAACTTGAAACCTGCGAGGAATTTCAATTTTGAATGCAACAGAACGCGTAGCAATATTTATGGAAGGCTGCGCACCAGCGTGGTTAGTCTGATCTATCTAAAAGTATTGTACATTGGAAGCCGCTCCGAAGCTACCAATCACCTCAAACCGGTAAGTTTTGCTTTGAACATCCGTCCGTTACACATGGAAGTTTCCCCTTTTTGTTGACATCATGCAATCACGATTTTATCCATAAATTCAGTTCATGACGGGATATGTTAGAGTTTATTCCACTTATCCAAAGGCCTTTATGTTTGATTACTACAAATACAAGAGCGAACTTCCACAATGGGTACACTGCCTCAACATGTCAGGTGTGCGCGGTGTCCGGCGGTCGTCAGGAATGTCTTCAGGTGATGGAGCGGCCTAATCAGATCCCACTGATCAGTGACGCCCGTCAGGGAGGAAACTCTGTTGTGATGTCGTAGGTTAAAATTTTAAGAGAGCAGTCAACTACTGCGGTTTCTCCGAGGGGACATCGTTCTGACGCAATGTTGATTTGGCGTTTAAAAATGGAGGCCTCTTCACCAATGGATTTACCGAAACTTCCGAATTTCGATAGAAAGCAAGCAACGTTATAAAAATAATGCAAAATGTATCTGGAAAATAATCGTTAAAATTTAGTCTGATCAATCCGTCATAATAACAGGAAGGAAAATATAAAGGGAGTGCAGGAAAGCCCGAAAAATTCCCTGATGATGATGTGCAAACGAGAAAAAATTATTGAAATTTGGGAGAAACAAGTGATAATCTGTAAAAATAAAGTGTAAGACAATAGCAGTGAAGGTATAATAAGTTACTTCTATAACTAACGAAGCTAAACGATGAAAAATTGACGATAATTCAAGGAAGTTTCCTTCATTTTTCTGTATCCTATCAGAAAATGCAACAGCATTTAGGCAACAAAGTAAAAGCTACTAACCAATTTCTCAACATGCTTCTTTTTTCACAGTTTATGAATTTTAGGAATGAATTGGAGGTAATTTTCAATGAGCAGAGAGATATGTAAAACAAATTGCTACTCGTAATTACTTTTCGCACTACTTAACGTCGCTAATGTGTAAAATAATAAGCAATACGACATCGACGCCACGATCCACATTTCTATACCGCAGTTCGGCGCTCGATGTAGAATGTAAACTTGCTCTGCTAATGATAGAAGAACAGCTCTGCACCAGATGCGACAGATCCAGCACCACAGCAGCGAAGTTCATTGGCTACCAATGCTGATTTTACTTGACCTCTCGTTTACTAATGCGTCTCACATGGATGAAGGATCACTCCATGAATGATGCGGGCTATCAATGAAGCCTTTAAAAAACAGTTTCAATGTCTGCGAATTGCATTAAATTTGAAATTCAATCGGTTTTAAGATGATCAACGTAGAGGATAAAAATAACAAATGGTTTTAGAAAAAAATTTATAAATTCGGTGTACCAGATTGCATTTAGAATCAAATCATTCTAAGCTTTGCTGTGTATAAGTACTAAGAATGCTGGAAACATATCAAGAGACTACAATAGCTTTAACAGTGCTGTAGATAAGTGAGCCAGAAAACTTTCAAGCGGTGGCTGCATGATAAGTAAGTTACGAGCGGCAGAACCGCTGTTGCAGTCGCTCGATCTACTCAACTCCTCAAAGCTCCTACTCAGTATGCGCCGTGAAGAGGGTTTCTTGAAAACGCATGCAGGGTAGCCAGGAAATATGCATCTTCATTTTGTAATGCTCTTTAATCACAGACTATTAACAGTAGAAAACGTACTGTAGCTTCTTTATGAAAAAATGGGGCCTGTCTTCAGTTCTTAACAAGATTCCAATGTCGTTTTCCGTTATTCTTCAATGGGGTTTAAACTGGACACGTTTTTTTTTTGTGTTTCATGAGTAAAGAAAATCATTTACTACATTAATTCTGAAATAAATTTTATCCCGTATAACTGTAAACAATGTATCAAATACCCATGTATTTTAGGATAAAATTATGATTGTCATGCTATTTGAAGTCTGATGAACTAAACAACCATTCTTTCGTAAAAGTTTTAGTTTATACACACTAATTAACACCGGGCTTACTTATCTTCACATAGGAAGATTTCTATGGAATAAACAAATCTACTGCCCAAAACAAATCTACTGCAGTCATTTCAAAATGAGGCAGACTGCGTCAACAGCCATGAAATCGATGGTACTGTACTAATGAATGAATTAAAATATAAATGGTGGAACTATCTATGTATAGGAACTTCAGAAAAAATGCAGTAGTTCTGCATATTCAAATAGATCCCAAGAATTTCTCGTTGACGACGAGTGATTGGTCTTCCTTTTTAAACCTCTCGATCGAGCAATGCAAAACAAGAATAGACCTGCTTTCTGTTGGTGAACTAAATTACTCAAATTAAAAAGAAAGTGAACGACTGCGCTTGAAGAACTATACCTAATGTTGATGGATTTTGAATCGAAATGAAAGATATATTGAAAACGAAGTTTTGAATGAGAGTGCATTCCATGCGAATAGAATTATTATGCGCAAAGGTAGTGGCAGTTAATTATTTAGCATCTAAAATTCAAACAAAAAAAGTTTTTGGACATGAAAATCTCTCGAGATAAGTGTTAAGTTTGAATTAGACTAATCGCAAATCTGTTTGGAAATTCAGTTTGGACAAGACAACAAACGAAACTCGAAGTATGAGGATTACTTTCGCATCTTTATTAATAAATAAAACCTACTACTGATGATAATTTCGCCAGTATATTTCAACACGTCTGGTTGATGGAACACAGAGCCTCGCTGTACACAATTCGTTTATGGAAGTGCATGCGGAAATTTACAGCAGACCGTGTCACTGGGGTTGGGCAGGAAATGGAATGGCCACCAAGGGGACCCCATCTTATTCCCTGAGATTTATTTGGCGACTTTTGAATAATTTGAGAAAAAAAACACCTGCTGTTATTTGCAATAACTAAGGGATCGAAGAACCATCCTTTTCAGTAAACTGAAAAAGCGTGAAATAATTAAACAAGCAATGATTAATTAATACGAGAGGAAGGGATGAAAAATGTCTGTAAAAGAAGGACGAACATTTTTTGTCGAAGTAAACTGTAAAAAATTTACTCAAAGACAATTTATTCATACAACTGCTTCTGTTGGGCTAATTGTTCAACGCCTGAATATTCTAAAATTTAGCGCTAATCATAGAACAGATTGTAGAGTTGGAAAGCTTGATTTTGCACAAAGGTTAAAATTTGCTTTCGGTTTCAGCGCATTAAACATAAATGAATTAAGTTGACGTGTTAGTAGCTGAAGATAAGAAACATTGTTCCACCCAAAAAACGTTTGTGATAGTTTTCTTCAGTTGATAAAACACCAGCAGTAAGCGTGGAATATTTTTCTGATTTGTGTAGTGTTGACCCTGCTCAGCTGTTCTCAGAGCACATCTTAGCAGATATGTGCTTTCAACTTTATTATGTTCAAGCTACTGATGCCAAAACGTACGCCTGAAGCAGACGACAACGCTTGCTTTTATAACAGTTTAATTATTTATTGCGGTGTCTCCGAACGTTCTCAGGCACACAATGTTCATACTGAATGAACACCACGGTCCTAGCTGCTATGATATATTACCTGAAAAAATAAACTGCTGTTGAGAAACATGCATCACCGACACAAAAAAAACGAAAGTCTCTGGTACCGTCTTCCATTAATAATTGTTCGGCTGCGCTCAGGGCCTTTAGGTTAATTAAAGTAACGCAGGGCCGGCTTCGCTTCGTTGGCAAGTTATACAGCGGCTAGGCTTGGCGCCTTACGCCTAGTGGTTGAGAGCGACTGCCTTTCACGGGTAGGATTACCAGTTCAACTCCCGGCAATGCGACTGATTCTCTCAATTGGAAAAGGGAGAACTTATCTGTAATTCCCCACTCAACACAGGTTTCAAAAATAGGTACCGGCTCAACCGGGAGTAATTGTCAATGCGTCCTGGTGTTAGTTATAAGGTATTTGAAAAGTGACGTGCAAGATGATGTGTATCAGGCTCTGTTGAAATGAACATTGTGCTGTTTTGCGCTCTTGCTCGAAGGCCACGCGCCGGCACATGTCTGCTGCTGCGCGGCGCAACTCTACCCGCTCCAGAGTGGACATTTTTGCGCCGATTGGCGGCCGCGCCAGCGCTGCTAGTTGTGTACGTAAATTTTGTACCTACCCCTATTACGGCATTTATTTTTGATTGAGCACCTAATTATGAAGCCAGTGAATAAAACGCAATACAAGAGGTGAAAGTTACTCCTGTGCTCACTGTTACCACAAATTTTTATGTTATAACCACATTGTTAATTTAACATGCAAACTGCGAACACAGTCCTAGCACTAATTTTCAATGTAAAAGAAACTTTACGCAGAATCACTATGCACAGTAATTATCACCGGGCTTACTTATCTTCACCACAGATGCTTTCTATCGAATAAACTTTTCTCCTCAAAACAAATCTAATGAAGTTCGCTCAAAGAAAGGCAGACTGCGTCAACAGCCATGAAATTGATGGTACTCTACTAATGAATGAATTAAATTAATGATGGTGTAAAGCAATAGAAACTTCACTAGAATGCAGTAGTGCTCCATGTTCAATTAGATTTTTTTCTCAAATTACTCAAAAGTCGCCAACTCGTGGCCATTGATGAGTTAATTGGTGTGGGTAAACAAAATAAAGATTTTTTAGTTCCTGAAATCACTCAAACTTGTGAAAAAATTGTAACTACCTTAAATCCCCCTCCAATTGTTTGCATTCGAACAAAATTAGCAGCTCTACCATCCCTGTGTCATAAATAAATATAAAGGGGTCACTAACCCGTTAAGTAAATGGTTTTGTCGAAATTTTATTCTAGAAATGGAAGGCATGAATCCGTTGCTACTCCATGTTGATGCACTGAATCCTCACGGAAATAATTTTTCCTTCCCATTTTAAATGGCCCTGGAAAGGATTGAAGATCTGAGTAAAAGAACTCTGGTGTAATTGGCCTATCGCACTCATTTAGCATTACTCACAGTTTACCTAACCTCTTAATTCTCCATTTAATACGCCTAATAACTTAATCTGTGTCGTTCAAGACATTTATTGATAAAAAGCGACTTTGAATTGAGACAACAATACACTAAACAACGACGTTTCGGCAACAAACGTTCATTTTCATGTGGAGATTATTGTGAATGTCCAAATCTGGAACACAAAATTTTTTAAACTTTTAATATATAAATCACAAGGTTTCCACTCACCGAAGCATGAGTAGAGATGCCAATTAGAAAAAACAGACGCGTTTACTGTAATTTAACTGCACGTACACAAAAATAAACGATCTCTAAAAGTAAACTGATAAAAGGGCCGCTAGGGGATGGAGGAAAAAATTTTCGGGCAACAATGAAACTTTTTGAAACAATGCGGTTCTCAATTTTTCAGCTTACGTTGTGTCAAGGTTTGTGGTGTTACTAACGAAATGAGTAATTTTAAAATTTCGATAAGTAAAGTGATTGGCGGAACATTAAAATGTTGGTCTCGCTTGTAGTGTCGGTATGCACTACTCAAATACACTGGTGCTGATTGCATCTGTTCTTAATGTTCTTTATTTAACCCTTAAACGTCAGACTTTTGCACTCATGTTACAGTCATCACGACTATCATCATTTAACTGGCACCGGCATGAAGTAGTCACCAATATCAGGATGAGCAAGGAACAGCCACTTGCCAATGAACTTTGAAGAACACATTAGGCCACAAATTTCATATGGAATGAAATATATATTAGAGCTGTTTATGAAGGAGGATTTTGAAATCTACTCAGACGGGAAAGGGTTAATACGTCCAAAACGCTCATCAGTACGTACGGTGGTATTGCCGAGAGTCACACTTTGATGATTTTTCAATGGCTGAAATGATTAAAAAAACATTGTATTCATTATTCCTTTAAGTAATTTTTAAGCAATAATTCCTCGCTTAACCTTTCACAGATTGGCCAATTTTAGCAGTGCCAAATTTGAAAAATTATGCGACGATGTGAAGCTCGCTTGGAATGTTAAACACAATGAATACGATGTTCACAAATACAATATGCAGCATGCCCGTTCTGCGCAGCCCTCGTCTCCTTCTCAGTTGAGGTGTGCCGCACAACAGGTTACTGAGGTGCTCAGGCCTTTTTCGTCTAAAGATAACTCCGAATATAAGTTACAGATTTCAATTTATGATGTAAAATATGATAATTTTTTAATTCTGTCGACAGTGATTTCTGCCCTGTGGTCTAAACTCTAAAGTTTTGCAATTCTGAGCGTCCAGTTTTGAAACTGTTCGCATATGAGTTGCATCTTATATTTATTTCCTCATTTATACCATCACTGTTTTTTATACGCATATTAGGTTGGCTCCGCTTCCTCCATTCTTGAATTATTTAGCCTCATTTGAAATATAATAGTTTTAATACGTACAGAGATATTTGCACGGGAACTATCATTCTCTTGTTCTCAAGTTCTGATAAACACTGCTCTTGTGCGATTTTTTGTTGATAAAAATACGAGATCTCGTGTTCGCTCGCAACACGAGTCTTCGGGGAAGAAAGCTTCCCACGTTTGCTCTCCTCGCTTCTTCGAGAATTTCTTGTTGTAAACTCATCAGTTTCGCTTCGTGTGGATTAAGAACACTCATTAAGAGTGGGGGAAGCTTCGCAGAACAATAAAAAGGAAAAGTTTAACAAAATGGAAAAAAAACAAAGACAAGACTGCGCTCAGTGTTTACCTTCTCAAGAGACCCAAGAAGGCAGAGCGTAAAATAAATTGGACTCAAGGATTCCTTAGATATGTCATTAAAGACGCAAGTTGAAAAAAAGTTTTTCATTTTGCTTCGAAAACATGGAAAACCTATCCCTCTTTTGAGTTTTTGTTTATTTTGCTTAGCATGAAGCATCAATTGAAGGGCATCGCACTCAGCCTGATTTCAGGAGTTGCTTCCATGGCTTACAACCGTCGAGAGCGGAACAAAAATTATGAAGAAAATAAAAAATGAACTGCTGGATTGGAGGAGTGAAGTTTAGAAAAAATGAATGCACAATTCACCTTAATATTTCATTGAATACTTTTCTACATATACATGTAGTATATAAACTATACATTATGTATGTGTAGTATTTATACTACCATATGCATAAATGCAATGTATGTGTACATATATACATATGTATGCAAGTACATTTGTAAAAATTAAGGAAAATTATTCGATAATAGTTAGGTTATGTACTGAGAAACTTTCATGAGACAAAGTAAATACCAAAGAAAATATTGAATAACCTGAGTACTTGGGTCAAAAGCAGTTGATGTCACCTCATAGATTTTTGAAGTTGCGTTTCGCTTAAATAAAATTCGTTACAGAAGGATAAAAATAAGAATAGACTTCACAATAGTTGGACCCTAAAGCTCATTCTTTAGTGGCCATTGCCCATTGAGCGTAAGATCTCGCAGGCACCACTCTGGTGCACGCCAAGTCGTGCTGGAGTTGAGGAGCTCCCTCGCGTTGAAGCCTCGCCCCAGTTTTTGAATTCGAAATGAACTGAATGTTAATACTCCTCCAGAATAATGGCACATGTGCATAAAAATATTGGGAGTGATACCGATTATTGAAAAATATGAAAATTCTTTTACGAAATTGAGAGGGACTTTCAGACCCATAACGTTACTTCTACACAGATTACAGATCATTTTTTCCTATTGAAATGTTACACTTCTGCCTATTGGCACTATACTTCGGTGTCCTCTGCTCTGTTTTAAGACATCAGATTTTTTATTCGTTCTAACCTCAGTTTCTTCATACCTCAACGTTAAAGTAAAAGATTCAGCAGGTCTTAATTTTTCAATACCTCTTCCCTTTTAGGTGCTGTGTTTCTTCTTTTGTACTGCTGGAAATAAAGAAACTATCACACCTCTTTAAACTCCTGTTTCATCTTATGTTGAACTGATACCTGAGTACTTTTACTCCCGTGTACAGTTTCCTTGACATTTTCAGGTCTAGTTGAAGTTCTTTCATTCAAAAAAAATCCACTATCAGTCTTTTTCAACCTCACCAAGATCTTACAATCTTTTGCGCAGCACATCTTAAACTACGAATAAATCAATAACTGGCATTAATAACATGAATATCTAAACACTAGTATTGAATGATTTATATAAATAGGACAAAAGTTACGTGTCTTCCATTCTCGATCCCATTCTTTCTTATGGTGGTAAAGTTTTTTAGCCTAAATCGGCTCTCAATATTTCTCTTAAATCCTAACACTCTCTATCATTTAAATTTCTACTTTCTTCGTCATTTGAATAGAATTTTTTACATACCTATCCTATAGAAACATTGTTAAGTGAGCTTATCAAACACAGCTTGAGTAAGCCATTCTTTCAATATTTTGTGTTCGTTTGTTTTCAATCTTCCTTGGAAAATTTTGACGAGAATAGAAAAAAGGACAACGTAATTCGACAAAACTGCTTCGAGAGCAATGAGTTACGTATTGAAGAATTTAACCTTGAACCTTTATAAATTCCGTAGTAATATTAATTAATTACCGTCTGTGGTAAGGTCTGTGTGCAAAAATAAGTTCTTAAATGACAGGTAAAGATATACAGAAAAATAATTGATTCAATGAACAGCACGTGCAGATGTTTTTCAGATAAAAAATACATATAATAGTAAACCATTCACTTCATGATCATCTATATCTTTACTCTACACATTCAACTTTAGGCATAGTTAAAAAAATACCTAAATACTTATACTCAATCACTAGACTTCAATTTGAAAATGACTTTTCACGAGGATATTAGACGAATAAATAAATAAAAGGCTGTCATAAAAAATAGTAACAGCGCTCATTTTACAAATTGAGTGCGATTCAGTTGTGAATGAATGAAAGCTATTCAATAGAGTAAAATTATCCAGGCCCATCACGACACCCAACGCAACATAATCCAGACAATCTGTATGGAAAGCCGACACTCTACCATGTTCAGCCTGTATCATTCATCAGCTATTTACAGACCTTCTCTTCATTTTAAATGATCATTGTTTCTACGAGCATGCTGATAACAATTTTGTGGGCATCGTTTAAATGTATAACGAATCTGTTGATTATTATCACACTGAAAGATTAAAGCAATAGCAGACTTTCAAGGCAGATGGATTTAATTCTGCGTATTAGTAGCATTATACATGGAAATCTTTAACTACAATCGCAGTCCAAAAATTCCTCCTTTTGCTAGGATCATTGCTAGCAAACAAATAGTGAGTAATAGTAATGTTTCACTACGTCTTACCTTTATTTCAACTCTTGAAATGAGAACGGCTCCTTTACATGAGCTACGCACGAGTAAGATTTAGTAGAAATGTATCCAGAGCCCATTCGGTTGAAATGTGGCCTTGAAAGAGACTTCATGTTTAACGCAACATCGTAAGAATGGTGCCTGTAATGTACTTTCTGGGTCTAACAGCTTGTGTGATGTGAGTAGAATATTCAGTGAATGCATACTGAACTCCAAATACCTTGTGAGCCAGAGAAACCTTTATTCTGCCTTTTTATGCAAATTTGAAATGGCAGTTCCAAATTTTGCTCATTCTTAGAAGCTGGACTATAATAAAGCAAGATGGTAACCAAGTATTTCTCACGGGCTGTGAATTTCATATAAGGTTTTGAGTCATTGCTGATTGCAAAGCAGGAATGTTGCTCATCGAATCGGCACTGAAATTAAAAAAGAAGCCCCACACTGAGATTATTCATCAACTCGTCGACGAAATGAGGGCTACATGGCAGGTGTGCGCAGACCGTGTTGTACTTCGTGCGCCGGCGCATCTACTGAGAGCGCAAGTTACCGTAGGTCTTCATAATGCAGGTTCCGCTAGAGGAATTACGTTTCGATGGAAAGTTAATTAATGTATCGTTTGAATTATCGCTTATTAGAACAAAGATAACGAACATTACGACAAAGTATGGAAACAAATTTCTTAAAGTAGTTCAAGTGCATAAATGTTTCACCAGTAACGGCACGAACTGACCAACGGAGACTCTACTTACTGCTGTGTTCCTACGGCTGCCGGTGTGTCGAGTCCAGGGGCCAGGTTTTCAAAGTTTCCGTCGTAGTATGGCACAACTGACATTGAAATTTCTTCTGTTGACTTAGCTGTGCAAAGTGCTGTTTCTTTATGACCTAAACACTACAGTTTGAACTGTTTTAAAACGAAATTTGAGCACTCAGCACCAAGTTATCCCGGAGGGTAGCAAGCGTTGAGTTCTCAAATACTATTATGTTCAGTTTATTTTTTCCACTAATAATTTCAGGATAAAGTCAGGACAAGCAACGACTAATCGGTGAAGCTCGTCAATTCACAGTCCCGGTGTCATGGAGCAAACAACGAATGTGAATAAATTACCTAAATTCGTTCGATGATTAATGTACATGCATTACTATTGACGCCAAATTTAGAAACATGAGTTACTAACATTAAATTTTCAACTTATCGGAGACTAAATTGATTCCACAGGAACTGAGTTTAGAGCATCCGGACTGCATCTGCTGCACGCGAGCTATTCTACCTTGTTACGGCTTACATGCGGTAAAGATTTCCTCGTTAAACCAAACAAATACCATGTGTCCCAAAAGAGAGCTTAGTTGTCGTAATAACTTTTTTGGATTGGTGGAGCGGCTTCTATCTGGAATCTGTTCGCTTCAACTGCCTAAATTGCAATTTGTAAGAAGCTAACCTTGAAACCTGTTTGCAAGTACAGCAGCGCATCGATGAATTTCATTTTTAGTGTTTCTGATAGCGTGAGTATTTTTATCACAAGCAATAATTCACCTAGACGCTCAATGACTCAGTTGTGAGTCGAACAGACGTCCCAGGCGTTGTTACAGATTTGGTATATCAATTATAAATAGCCTAATTCATTGTATAACACATGTTTAAGTATTTTTTTGCGTCATTATTGAATTTGACTGCAGGAATCAAAGTAACGGCTTCATAAATTTTTTGCTTCTATAGTAATGTGGGAGTAAGGTTTTCATGGACTGACAAAGCCATACACACTCACACGAAAATATAACTTGCTATAGGCTCTGAGCCAGATTTGAATGTTTTTCTTAAAGCCGTGATCGTCTGAGTGATTGCAAAATGAGAAGATAACTTGTGGAAGGTATCTGTTACTTTGAAAATTTATTTGATTTGCATATCGCATGATATGATGCAATGAAGGACACAGTTCATTAATGTTAAGATGAAATGATCGACATCGTAATAGTTCAAATGCGAGTGAAGGCATGTAATGCCTGATTGTCCCACTTTTTAATTGGCAGTGAATCAAAAGAAGCGCCAGTAACAGAATAGTGCCAAATTTACTTACCATTTACATTTCAATAGTTAAACTCCGCGATTTTGGTCTTCGCTTAAGAGATGACTTTATGTGTCTTTATTTTATTGTTTTGATTACCGAAAAGTTAAGCTTCTTAACGGACTTTTTCTGCATTTTGTCGTGCATTAAAGATACCAAAAATGTTTTAGTTTGGATCGATAGTTTGAATAAAATTTTAACCTCCTCATTGCATAAATGATAAAAATTCAGCGGGAAAAATGCTTGAGAGATTCGTGGAGGCTGCCTCACTTTAGTGTTTGAAGGCGTCACCATTCAGGCTGACGGCCTTCATTTCCCGCGACAGCATCTGTCGCAACAAAAAACGCATATAAAATTACTACTTCATTGAATTGCACGCCAGCAGCAGGAGCTGCTCTTGTGCGTCCTGCTTTTCTGTGCACAGTGTTTTTTACAGTAAAAGCCTTCATAATGGAAGGCTGCTCTCGTGCTTGCTTGCAAGTAGCTCATTCTGTGGCGTGCCCGGTGCTGCGACACAGGGTCCGGAACACGTCTACATGATCTAACGTGACACCGCGTTCAGGTAAGGGTGCTGTGGTGATAGCACTTTCACATTGCACTGAATGCGCATTAAATTTTCGTCGTCCTTTCACTTTTGATGATGTTTCAAATCGGGAATATTAAATTCCAAGCGCTTTGTCTCTCAAAGTACGTTTGTTCAGACGTCAATTCACATTTATTCAACTCTAGATCAGATATCGTCTTCAGAAATAACTCCATCGTTGTTCGTCCTCAGGTCTGAAAACCATCTAAATTCAGTTGTGAGGTTTCTACAATACACCTTTGCGGTTGGTAAGAAAAATGTAAGACAATGATGGTTGTTTGATCATTCTAACTCAGTTCTACAAGTCATGAGTAGAAGTTAGAGATGGCCGAAAAAGCTTCATCCTCCAAATATCTGAAACATCACGGTGTATCTGTAATGGATAATAAGTTATGTTCCTCGAGCTAACAAAAGGGCTAAACACTGGCTAACATGCTCGACATCACTTTATTTGAACACAATAATCAAATTCCTTGATTATGTCACCTTCATTTGAGGAGCAAGCAGCGCATGGCAGGTGTCATACGAGCAACAAACCAACGAAGCTATTCATCAACTACTCCACTAGCATTTACCTAAATTTAAAGAACTTCCAGTTGCACCAAAGTTACAAACCAAACTCCCTGGCTGGTAGAATTAATTTCAATATACTAGAGTGCTTTACATGTCATACGACAAAACAAAGGTTGTTTAGGATGCACATTTGCTCGCCACAGAAGCGTTCCTCAGAAAATATGCAGCGACCGCTAATTGCAGTACACAAACGGTAGGCGTTCTCGGCGTACGTCAGGCGTTAGTGCTACGGAGAGACGAGCCCTGAACAAACTGGCGTAACTTGCCTCCATATACTTCGCGTTCGGATGGCTGGTAGAAAAACCAACTTCTACTTGTGATTGTCCATAAAAATGACAATGTTGACCATAAACTGCAATTTTATGCTTAATAAAATTAATTTGAATTGTATGTTGATGATTAAAAAGCCAGAAAATGGGCCTAGCAGCAATCAAGTAAGGACATTATGATCGTGCAAAGGAATTTATCCAATCAGTCGACTAGAGATGGTGATCTTAATGGAGAGGCAGAGAAAGGCTGAAGTATATGATATTTTCTAATTATGCTGAGCACACACACCTGCTGCCGTGTACATGAGCCTCGCATAGATCGGGTATGTTAAACAGGTATAGGGTCTCTCTGGTGTGATAATTTCATCATGATTATGCGCAGGCCCATACAAGGGAAACGCTTACTTCTCAGGCAGGGATTTCAGTTAGCACAATCTGCAGGCAGGCGGCGCCTCGGACGTTCGATAGATCGCTTTACTACACTTCTGCTTCCGAAGGCAAATAACGACAGAGGAAATTTTCAGAAAACTCAACTTCAGGCATTAGCGTCAAGAAATTTGCACGAATTATCGTGCACTATACGTATTAGCAATGTCTTCATTTCTGCTTGTTTTAATAGAAACGCAAATATTTGCAGTTTACTGACGTAACCATACAAATACCTTCTGCCATTATTAAACACATTTTGTATTACAAAACTCACAATAAAGTGTGCACCTGCTTCATTATCTTTAGTTTCACCTTATAATTCACCTTTTTTAAACATTGTTTGAATAGTAAATTCTTTGTCATGATCAACAGTGTGAAAAAACAGAAGTATCTCTTAGCTATTTTAGAGCCAGTTTCTATTTCGGGTACATCGGGGATTTTTTTGTCTTATGATGAAATAATCAATAGAAAAAACACTAACAGAAGTGGAGCTCAGTAATTTTCTATAAGGAGATAAATATAATTACCAATGTCTTTCTGAGAAATGCTTTTGAAGTATCTCAGGAACGGTTTATTTGAGGGCGTATCAATGCGTGAAAACGCAACTTTTTTCCGTGTAATCTACATCATCAAAAAATCATTTGTTATGAGTTTACATGAGATATTCCCAGTGCAGAAGTACCCTACGCATTGCCCTACTTTAATTTAATATTAGAAAAATTAAAGTCAACAATCAAACATATTAAACTAATTTTTTCTACACATCAAGTCTTTCGAGAGTATTGAATTAAATTGGTCAAGTTCAAAGTGTTCTTCTCTGCATTTGCATTACTGAGGAATGTTGTGTCTGGACGACGAGTGAATTTCTCAGGATTTGAAAAGATAAGGCGTAGAAACGGTCATTTAATAAGTCACTATAAGAGAGGAGAAGAGAACTTGCTCATCGATGTCAAAAAATCTGCAGGTTTTTCGTAACTACGAAATGTCGCTCAAATAAGGACCACATTTTTCGTTACCTGTAGGCTTTGTATTCTTTCAAGTTACTTTCAGTCTGTATGATAAACAGATTAATTCATAAACTCCATCAAGGCAGTCACATTTTCTTGAATGACTATGCGACTACTCACACTCCCTTATCATCCATCAAAGGTTAGTGAAACAGCCTAACCACAGTACGAAGTTGAATTACGCTTTTGGAATTTACGACACTCATTTTACAAACACAGATGACTGATGAGTAATGATGCTCAGCTGAGTATTTACTTTAGAGAAAATCAATAGTGAAACTGTCTAAAGATAAAAGATATGATCGTTCATCCGATGCGATGTTTTAGATAGACAAGCAAGGACATGCGCAAAATATAGCTAACACAACAGATGAATGTTCAGGTAGTTTGAACTTTCACAAAACAATGTCTCTTGATTAAATAATCTTCATTTTAAAACTGAAATGGGCAAGATGCGAAATAAAAAATCCAGTCTCACAGACTTGATTGCGAGAAAATCTGTTATCAGTAATTTCCTTAACTTTATAAACATGGAGAACGCCAATTGAGAGTCTATTTGTTTTATCTAAGTTCAAGAGTTCACATATATTTCAAAAATAAAACATAGAAGTGAATTTGAACATCTGGTCACTCTGTCTGAATGTGATGCATAAAAAAATACTCTGCACTGTGTTGGAGCCAGCATTGTTGTTTAAGTTTGTTCACATACAGGGCCAAATATTTTATTCCAGACCACCCCTCATGATGTATGGCAAAATGAAGAATTTTTAGGTTGTATGTGACACAGGAAGAGTTTGAAAAGAATACTAATGTATCGAATAACTCAGAAATAACCAAGAAAATAAGGTTATTGGACGTGGAACGTGTTCAAAATGTTACATCATGAAATAATTCTCGCTAAACTCAGTAAATGCAATCTCATTTACGGTTGCATTTGCTGTAAATGAAGAGTTTAAAAAGTAATTTTTTTATGTTCTTTGAGAGTCAATTCACAAACGAAATATTTTGAACGCCATGAAGCGCTGAAGAAGTTTCGTCATCATTAATTGGCGCACCCTAATCCTTCAAATGCGTGTAACGTCCCTCAAACGAGGAGAACAATATTATCGAGGCTCCCATTCACTGGAATGCAAGATGTAATCTGTGACTCACCTTTCACCCCCCTCCAGAGAGGTGGAGAATCTCTCGTAGAATAAATATTGCTAACTTTTTGCCAACCTTTTTGAAAGACATCGAGGGAAATTTTGATAGCCGTGCAACACATTTGTTGGAGTGTTAAATGACTCTTAGTATACTTAGTTGTTGTAGGAACGTTCACACGTTTGTGATCATGTCATGTTGAATTATATTATGATCAGGTTGCAACACGCCCTAATGCATTACTTGTAGTAAATGGGAGATGCCAAGTACGCTGACGGGAGGCGCTACTCTTCATGTGCTACGACGTACTGCAAAAACGTGAATGAAAGTTGTAATGTTAAATTAAGTGACGAATTATGGAACTGCAGCCGACCTGCGCAGCGTTTTCCTGCGTTTTCCTGTTCTACAACAAAGGAATATTTCCCGTAGTTGTTTATTTTCAACGTTCGTGTCAAGCTCATGCCTAACCTCTGGACATCACTATACAATAGATTAAAATGAAGCTGTTTAATCAGTGAATACGGAAACGAAAAAGCAACTCTTTGTTTTCAATTTTTGGTCTTTCATTCAGCTTGCGGTGATAGAGTTCGACTGAAGCTGGCTTTTCAAGGAAACAATAATGAAGCACTGAAAGAACATAATTAGGGATGGAGCACAGTTTTATCGCATGTGTGTGCGATTTACCTTGTAATCGTGTAATCACCCAGTCGGTCACACAAGTAGCCTTTTTTGAGCAGGTAGTATAGAGAAGAATATCTGGATACCGTGACTGGATTACCGTCGTTCATATTTTGGTGTTGCTGAACCGAAAAATTATTAAAGCATCTTCGATCCATATGCACAAAAGTCTCCATATCTTCCTACACTACCTGCATCGCCATGAATGAAAAAAGACTGGATACCGGAACATCCCACCACTAAGTCTAATGACAGTCCCGTTGTAGCTCGCTGGAATTGTTCTTAGAAATGTGAAGGTATCTATAGCAACCACAGTAACGTAAGAGAAACAGAATCGTCGATAGATCACACACAACTCTAAATTTCAGCATCTGCTATTTATTTTCTTTTGCTGTATAAATGTAATGTGTTAAATGACTCAGAAAATGTTTTGCTGTTTCTTATTTTCTTAATTCTGATGGTTCTGAAGGTATTGCAATTAAGCGTCTTGTAACCTAGGTTGATGAAAATTAATGATTCATCATGCGCAAAGGGAAATAGCGAATGAATAACGTTGAATGGCGAGCGAAATAATTAATAAGGCAGATTTCCCACAGAGAGAATTTGGTTTTATATCAGTTGTGAGTTCCTTAAAATGTGCTTGACTATATTGGCGTGTTAAGCCTGTTCGATAGCAACTAACAATTTCAAATGCATACCGCACACCAGTGCGGCTCCAAATACTTCACGTACGAACAACTGCATTGTCCACATTTCAAAATGTTGGAGACTTTCAGTTGAGCTGCCACAATGTATGGTTTTCGAATTTAGATTTCCATCTCCCATGCCCGGAAAAATTTTTTGTTTAACTTCATCACTAAATCCTGATACGTGAGCGACGTATGCAGCGTACATGTTCAACCACATGGTGAGGTGTTTTTTACACTGCTCAGCAAATGCATCGAGTGCCGTGTTGCACCTGATTCAAATATTCTTTGCTCGAAAGAAAATTAAGTTGCACGTGTTGCGAGATGAAAGAATGAAATTGAGCCTGAATATGATTCTTAGATTACATCAAAAACCAACTCGCTTGACGAAACTCCATTTTAAATTTGAATACCAAAAATCACGATTTTCACGTTTTTTGTGTGAATAGAAAATTTCGATCGTGTAAATGCTAAATTACATTAGCATTTACCTGAAGCCAATTGCACTAATCCACAGAGGGTTAAGTTTGTTTAACCCCTGATCAGATCATCGCTCCTTATGTTCGAACAAAATATTTCTCCTCGTGAAACCGTCGTCTTCCATGACGGTTCTGGTGTGTTCGTTTATTTATTCCAGGCTTCCAGTGTTCGAGGACGCCCCGTTCCGTTCCATTAAAAAAATTACGATCTCTCCTTCAATTTCTGAGCGTCGTCCATATTGCGTCGATTGTTGATTGCAGTTCCATGTGTTTTGGAACTCGTTTCGAAAGTCCCATGAGGACAGAATTGTGAGTCCATTGCTGTAAGTTGCCCACTTTGAATATTTAAAAATTTTTTTTGTGGAGGTCAAGATTGTATATTTGAAGCTAGCTCTAGTGATACAAATGTGTTCCGTGTAAATTGAGGGAAGTTTAGGCATTGGTCAGGCCGATGTGAGGGTTGCTGGCGGCGGTCGATTAATAATAAGTTAGAGGCGATGAGAGAAGCAGGAGGCAGCAAAATGGCCGCTGCTGCCGCCCCTCCGAATTTCAAATTCGCTGCAGATCTGCCAGCCTACACCGCTCCCTCGAGGGGTGATGGAGGAGACTTTGTGTAGCGCGGACGGTTATTTTGTGCTCAATTATGTTACAACATCACGTTCCTGTGCTCATCAGTGCACAGGAAGCTTGAGGCGGACGTCAGCATTTACTTCGAAATCTTAGGCATTGAATGCGAGCAGCAAAACATAATTCAGTTTTGGTCGGTAGGCTCAAACAAACATCATTTGAAGCTCCCTAAAATTATTGCCAATGGTTGACAAAATTAATTGCTAAATTATGCTAACGTTAAGCAACTGAATTTCGAAGTATATGAACACATTATAAATGAACAGACGAAATAAAGCGGCAAAGCCCTCGAGTGATAGTAAAGACTGCTCATCAGTGACCAACACCACATCAATTATAAAATTGTTTTCGTAGTCATAAATTTTAGAATATGACGTACTTACTAAATCCTGATGTTGTGAATGTAAGACTCGGCATTATTTAGCACGACATCTGTTTGTACATGACGCACAATGTACTCAAACAAAAAGGATATGGGAACAGCTGAATTTTTAAAACATGAGTGTCAAGTTCCCATTTTTTAAGACTTGTCTAAAAGGCGATTAGTTAGTAACGCAGTTATTACATTAGGTTTATCATTCACAATCCAAGAATGGAAACTCTGATGCTTTTCTTTATTTATGCCTGAAAGTACTAATTAAAATGTAATCCTGGCTTCTGGTTTTTATGGCAGTATCAATTCCATGACTTCATGAGTCGAATGCAACGACAATTTCACACATCAAACAGATTTTGCCCTCTCAGAAGCTATTGCAATTGATTCATTTTTGAAACGGAAGGTGCTTCCCATTTCATTTTTTTTAAACCGAAGTCATTCATGTATGATGAATGAAATTTTGGGTACCGTCCAAAGAGGTTGCCAGGGAGTACGGAACAAAAAATATCGTTCGTTCCATCAGGTACTCGAGAGGCACGAGCAGCAGAAGCTGAAAAACTTGAGAGCAATTTCAGTTCGTATAAGTTACGCGTGAAGTACAGCCATCACGAGAGTCTTGTACCGAGCTTACGTGATGCTACCGTGCTGCATCATTGATTTTCAAACTCTGGTTACAGTATGTCTCACGTTTTACACAGTAAACATTATTACGACGCGCAGAGATTTCAGTCTCACGTTCATGATCTTATAAAAAATATCGTAAAACTGGAAAAGTCTATAGACGAATGTCCTCTTAGGTTCTATCAAACTGTGGGGGCAAAAACTGTTTCCTGCTGGCTACATCACGATGGGTCTCTCCGCGAAGATGAAGGAACATCTCAGGTTGCACCATGGCTGCGGACGTTCGTTCAGCGCACTTGCGCAGTTCGTGTGTAAAATTTTGTGACGAGTAAGTTCCCATAATTTTTTGTTCCTACTCAGGCGCTTTTATGATATCCATTCAGAGTAGCTGTGTAAATTCTACAGAACGTATGACAACTTTTCTTCCCAACTCATCAGTTGTTCGTTTCTGCAGTTAATTCGAGTTTTGAGTTCATCTTATTCGAATTATGAGACGAGAGTAATATTTAGGTTTCAGACCGGCAATCATGTAATTTATTTTTTTGAAGGGGTTTGTTCCAGATTTCTTCCAACAATAGCCCTTGGATACCATATTCTGCATTTATTTTTATTGGTCGGGTCCATAGGTGAAACTAATTTTAAGAATACTTTAAACCATCAACACATTTTACGCCATAATGATTTGATTTTTCGTGGTCAAATGTATGAGCGGTCAGGAATAAATCCGAGTAGCACATTCGACGTTTACGCGGAAAGCACCTCCTACTTCGAATTTCGTCACCTAGCAATAGAGCGAGATCGCAAAGGGTAGTTTCCCCTGCTTACGAATGAATTTTTCAACATCTAGATTGTTCGTTAAGCCTGAAAGCTCAAATCGAACATTACACATTTTCACAACGTCGCTATACAGTCATGTCGCTATGAATAATCAAAAAACTCCAAATCAACAACAAAAGTAAATAAAGAAACAAAATACTTTGAAGATTTTTATTTATGCTAAATTTTAAATTTCATTTCGGTTATGAAATTGAACAAGTTTTGGCAATTCCTGAGACAGAAAAAACGATAATCGCCACATATTCGTTGAATAGAGTAATCACTCTCTATATCGTAGATTAAATCCTTGCAGTTTCGCATAGAAACTCCCACATTTTGCATTGTTTCATTGTAGAAATGTACCGACAATGATCGGTACAAGGGAATGAAAGAATTATCATAACCCTCATTATCAAAGCTATGGAGGACAATAAAGATCCCCGTAGAAACACAACGTGACTAGTCAGAACTGAACACATCCTCTCATTGTTGCTATTGAGCACGCAACAATGGAGAGGTCAATGGATAATCTATCACTTTATCCATTCAAAAGAAACAAATTCTACGGCGGTATCGAATGAAGAATCAATATTTTGTATTTACTCTGTTTCATTAAATTATTTATTCAGCTATTTACTTTGATCATTGAAAACTCAAACTAGTGTGTTTAACTTCCTTTCAAGGTGCCCTGTGTGCAGCACGAAAAAAAAACATCATGGTTCTCCATATTTAGTAAGCGATGCTTCTCCTCACGTTAAACAACGTAATTTGCAAAAACTTGACCGCCGAGCTCGCACAATCTAAAGAAAGCGTGTCAGTTTGCACAGCGCAGTTGCAACAAAGCTTTTTAAATATTCGAGCGAAAATCTAAATCGCAGGTGGGTGAAAAACTATTCGTCTACGATATTTAAAACTTACCTTATACTGCCTAAAAATTATCGTTTATTTCGTTACAAGAAAATTTGACTTATTATAAATTCGACAGCTATTAAGGTAACATTATTGCACTTTCGTATTTACTTCCTATCAGTGAAATTTCTAAGCAGGGTTAGTAATTTCATCGGTGGTTATGGAAGTGTCATATACTCCCTTCATTATTTTTCATCCTATTGAGTGCGATAAAAACTAACAATTTTACTTCAACTCAGATAATTTTCCATTAAGAAGTAGAATAAGAAGTGTACGATGCGAAGCTCCTGCGCTTGTCAAGATTTCTGTCTTGTTAGATCAACAAATGAAGCGGAGAAAAATGCACGAGAATTATAATGAGTGCCGGTCGTCGATGTCTGTGGGGATGGAGAGCTTGAAGTCGCAGGTGGAAGAAGTGCAAGAAAACTAGGGTCATAAATGTTGCAACCGAGGAGAAGAATGCCAGGGAAATGGACGAGAATAGCTGGGTGTAAGACTGAGGATGAGGGAAAGAAAAGAGTAGAAACAATAATGTTGAAAATATTCCGTATATCTGATCGCGGCTATGTGGAAGAAGAAGTTTTCTTCAGATGGCCTGTCTTAGTTGCCAGAGAAGAATTTGAAACAGTGGAAATTAGTTCATTTTGTTCTTCGTTTTTTGGTTTTGCAGCTGCATCTTTTCTTTTCGTTATTGTATTTAAATTTAACCCTCTATAATTTAGCATGTTTGAACTTCTACCAGACCTGCATTAACCTTAAATCGCTCAAATTAACATTACTTGTGGCGCTTTTGCGTTCACGCATTAAATTAACGTTGAACTTGCTCTGCTTGGGCAGCATGTCACCCTTTCAAGAAAAGTTGGTCTGGTACCTCTAACTTATTTCTCTTGATTAAAAAGCAGTCTCTTTCTGCGACTTAAACTCCTCGACCCGGCTCTTGAAGCCTCTTGAATATGCACTTATTATTCAAGGCAATTAATTGCCAATTGATAAAATTTTCCGGAAATGTTATTTTGAAATGATAGTTGATATTTATCGAAAACGCTACCAGTCATCTTAAAAGCTTGTGTCTCTCTACTCAGAACGCCTTAAAAGCTTGTGTCTCTCTACTCAGAACGCCTTAAAAGCTTGTGTCTCTCTACTCAGAACGCCTTAAAAGCTTGTGTCTCTCTACTCAGAACGCCTTAAAAGCTTGTGTCTCTCTACTCAGAACGCCACTAAAACTTCCTACCGGAGTACCGTGCTGATGACCGGCCACGTCCATTGGTTGTCTTCTATTTTTAAGGAGTTTCGTTTTAAAAGTAAGCTTTCTTTGAAGATATTCGGTCTCCGTTTTAAAGGAATTTAATAATAAAAATACTACAGAGGACGCTGCTGTGCGTACGGTTGGAATCCTCAAGAGACGCCTAACTTGGGTTCTGTTTCCTTTTTTGCGCATCTCGGGAAAAAACTTGATGTTGTTCCTTTGACGTTCGTTCTGTTAATTGAAATAAATGTTCGAACAGTTGTCCTTAAGTTTTAAATCCTAAAAATAAATTCAAAATCCCATAAAAATATTAAAGCAACTGAAGGAGGATGCAGTTCTTATGAAATTGTGCGATTGTGACAACTACAGACTGGTTTTGTAAGTCGCTTGTTGAATACCTACAATACTTAGAATTCAGTCATGTATTAATATGTCAATATTTGGGGATTTATGATCGCGGAAACAATAATTATCCTAATAGCCTAAGTATCAGAGCCCTGGTTCCCTAGAATCTGTCTGTCACACGCGCTATCGCCGTGAAAATTACTTCGAAATAAATGCAGAGTTTGTTCACTGCTTCACGTGATCTAACTTCCTTTTGCCTCGGCTTCTACCTTTTCTACAAGTGTGTCCCAATTTAAAGCGAGGTGCTTGCAGTCCCTGTGAGAAATGTGGTGCCACATGTCAACTAGGCTGTGTGTTCACTAGCGCATACGAGTACGATGTGACTCCTATAGTTCAGTCATTAACTTTTCACGTCCCATCACAATTGCATTTACAGTATCTTCCCGACGCAAGAAAGACGTCCGGCAATAAATACTTTGCATGCAACCACTCCATCGTTCACTTTACGTATACTCTCTGCAGGAGACTTGTTTAGACTTAACTTCGGTTCCTCAATTGATGTGTTTTATATGCTCAGTTCGTAGCGCTCGCACGCGTCTGCTGAATGTCCCCCTCTCTTCCAAAGCAGCTGTACTTCACCTACTTACAGATGTAGTGCTCCCATGCAGGTGCTCGTCGCTGCACCCTCTTTAACAGTTGTACTTTACCTACTTACAGCTGTAGAATGAGCTCTGCATTGCGTATGAGGTTAGCTCATATCGTAGCGTGAAAAAACGCAAATTGCAGCGGACTGGCGGAAGAGCTCCATTATTTATTTAGCAGGCATGTAAGCCTGCATCCACGATTATGCTGTGCTGTACTTATGCAAGATACTACGTTAGATACAGTGATATTACCGCATTGTTGCTTACATTAGCGCTGAAACGTCAATGTCGCACACATGTACGGATAATTCTTTGTTTCTTTTGAGGGTTACTATGGAATATTACCTCTGCTACCTCACCAGTTGTATTCCTGACTGCGCTCTAAGCGAGCTAGTGGATAAGTGCACAAGTGTTTCATTTTCACCCTCTGAACAGTGAAATGGACCCACTAAACGCTGCAGAATAATGATTCTAGTCAACTTTGTGAAGCTATACATTTATGATTTTTGGTACGCACTCGTTCCCTCACTCGCACTCGTTGTATAAATTCCTAGCAAACTAATTTACCTTGCCTACTCATTTACATGACTTGGTATTAAGTATTACTTGAAAGGGATTTACAACTCCAATTGCTTATGAAAATTTTGCCCCACACATAGCTTCTTAAAACAATACGAGGTATAACCAAGCGATGTCTCGCTGGGTAAAATTCCTCGGAACGCACACTATTTCTATTCTGCACGGTAACTACAGCATAGGGCTAACTATGTACGTCCGCCAAAGTGCATCAGTTTTCACTCTGTAGATACTAAATTGCCACCACAAAGATGATTTTATTTCTCCACGGAGGCGGTGCAGAGACAAAGCACTTTAACGAGTCACCGTTCTGTTGATAAATAAATTGAATAATGAATCCTGTTTGTTCAGCAATCTTATTTCTTGGAAAATTTTTCCAATTCATTTCTACCATTTATTGGATAGCACATCATCTGCATTTCAGGTCGTACGGTCATTTTGAGTAGAATATTTTCATTCTGTATATAATTATACTCAACCGCACACAAGGTTCAATAAGAATAGGACCAATATATACAGGGTGATCCAAAAAAATATATTCGCTCTTTGACAACTCACTACTCGTGTATTTTGTTTATTATAATCAGATCTGAAGAGTATTATATAATTCTGAAGAGCTAAATAAAAAAGAAAATTAAATTTAAGAGAATTTATCGTCATAAAAGAAAACTTAGTGGCACCTTGAACAAAAAAAAAATTATTTAAAGAATTTTCACTCAAGAGATGAGTACAATTTTTCGGGACACCCTGTATACATTAGCCAGATAATCAACAGACTTCAGCTCTGATTGAATGACCCTCATCTAGACTCTTGGCGGCCATCCTTCACGTCTCAGAGGTGATAATGTTCACTAGATGTTACAAGCCTGCGTTGAGGGCCGTGCGATGAATGGTAAAAACGTAACCTGAGCAATGAGGCACGTCTCAGCAAAAATCAGCATTCATGAGCTTCGTTCGCCGACTAGTGTCAGAGCGAACACATACGCTACAAAATTATTAAATTTAATCTATTTGAGATTATTAATTAAATTATCAATTAAATCTATTTGAAAGGAAAATGAGTTTCAGATCCTGTTGGAAATAACCAAATATTCTGTAGGTATAAAATATGTAGAATCAGAGTACAGCGAGGGAAACACTGAAATTTCGAAAAATTTTTATACATTTAGAGTTTCTCGATACGGTCGCTGGCTTATTTCTGGTGTTTGTTTTCAGAGTGACAAAAATTCTAATGGACACCCTAAATGTTAAATTTTTTCCATCGTTTTGTCCACGAATAAATTGTTTTCTTTCCAATATAACGCTCGCCTTGGAAGAAGACGCTGAGCATTCTGAGAAACTCATTGAGAAATAGTCTGGGGAGGATTCACTATAAACGCGTGGATTTTCCGAACTGTGAGAAAAACTTGTTGTTTTCCTGTATACTTCTTGATCTTGTATACATGTTGATCTTCCTGTAAATACTTGCTGATCCTGTACAGGAAGTTACACGAATCCTTCTGCTTCAATAAGTTTCCGTCAACGCCCGAGTTCTGTGAGCACGCAGATTTCACAGCCCGCCCGAGGCACCCGTCCGGCGACTCACCAGAGGACCTCCCCAGTTTTTCTCAGGTTTTCTTGCTAAATATTTTGGGCGAGCTCCTGCTCGTCAATTTAGTGAAGTCAGCAGCGAGAAATAACATACTGTCAGTTCGTAAATATTGCAGGAGCAGCAATCACGTTAAGTTTCTCGCATATGAGCAAAACCCTGTGGGCTCAAGTAGTGCCTACGTTCCTTTTTGCGATCTCTAATCTTAAGTAAATTAAATATTTGCTAACGCTGATCATAGTGCTCGGTGATGCACAGTGTTTGTTTTTATCAACAATTTACGACTTTCTTTCGTCAAGAACACACTCCTTAAAGTTATCGAATTTTCCTCAAAGGTTTCAAAAAATCTATATAGGGTACAAATGCTTTACAGCGTGAGCATCAAATTGATGAACGAATTATGTGCATGAATGTTTTTCATAATAAATCATTTTTAGAAACATGGAAAGATTGACGCTTTTTATCCTTGAGTGGCGCTCTTCTCGACTCTACAGGAACAACTCTGGTTTATGCTGAAACAACCACGATGCTGACAGAAGATTCGATTCCACAACAGGATGAAGCGAATCGATTGGAAAATCAGAAGTTGATGCAAAAGTAAGTCTTCATTAATACGTAGGGAAAATTAAAATCATTTTTAAAATTTTAGCCTCGTTTTTGCCCAATTTGGAAAAGTTTCTGATTGAATAAGTCCATAAGAAGTGTAATTGTATAACTATATTTTATTCTTCTTTCGCACGATTTGAGTTATTCTTGCGACATCCCTACATTTTGAGTAATACTTGAGTGATGGGCTTCAGCGTCCCATTATCGTCTAGATAGCAACTTTACGAGCTTGAAATGTGTTAATGAATTTGTATTGTAGCTGGATAATTCTTTTGTTTCTGATGCATCGTTATTGGTTATGATCATTTCAAACATGAATAACGAAATTGGGCTTATTCAATTCGTTACGGGCTTTTTTCAACTACGTTGATAAAAGCAGTTGGCGGAGACCGTTCGAAAGCCTTTTCAGGATTTCCAGTATCTAATATTTTTGTTGTTTCAAACAAGATGAATTAATTTGTGATTAGAATTCTTTCAACCGCTGTTTTTCAAGCAAATTAGATTTAATTTTCTTATATCTCCAAATTATTTGAGTGTGATGTTGCCCTCAATTGTGCTAAGCAAAACACTACTCGATTCTTTTAGAGAAATCGCAGACGTGAGTTAATGTGTTTAACTTCTAGAATAAGTCTTCATTAACAGATAAACCTTACTTTCTACTAGAACTTAGTCTCCCCTAACTAAATAATCTTCAATTACTCCACACTTTATTACACAAGCATCACTAAACTTCATAAGAAACTGTTTAATAACGAATAAAGCGATGGAGTATTTGCATGAACATCTAGAAAAAATCACCCTTCGATTGTCTTGAACTCGACTGACATGAACTAGCGTAGAGCAAACCTGTTTAAGTGCATCATTTACTAGACAATGTACATAAATTTTGATTATCGAGGTCATAAGTCTGCGCGCAAAATTTTCAATTTGTTTAACTACATTGATGAACCCTTTAAATCATAGTGATTATTAACTAATTTTGTATAATTTACTAAAGTGACCAAATTACGAAGCAAGTAATAGCTTACGTAACAATAATTATCAGGGCTTATATTCAACGTGTGAAAATATTTAATTGATGCGGTTTGCGATTCCCAGAGTTCCCGATTCCGGGTTGAGTTCAAACCTGCTTGAGGATGGCTTGAGTCATCTCGCAGTCGGAGTTTTTGTGGCTTGAACTGTTCAAGTTTTTTGATGCCTGAAGCAAGAGTCGAGTGGGAACCGACCTCTGATCGATGGAACTTTAATTCTGCTCCGATAATATTAAACGGAGCTGAAGATTTTATTAGATTTTATCAAAGTAAGCCAGAAGTTGCTTTCTTCTTCACTCAGACTTTGGATCGAAATCAAGAATCACACGTGCAAACTATTTGAAATGAGAGCGATGCGCTTCTCTATGAACTGAAGAACTGAAAGCAAGGTAGAATTACGAGAAACTCTCGTTTGTGGGGAGGAAAATAATAGACGAGTACGAATAGCATCTGGACAATTACTATAACTGCGCATGGTCTGTCAAGAACTTAAAAAATTGTAACAAAGACCCGTTTTTTGTCCCATAATTTTTGCAGTAATTCTAGGGATGGATGTGCATCGCTTAAAGGTGTAGCAAAGTGTTCAACAAAATCATGAGCTTCATTGTAGGTTCAGTTTTGTGATTTAGTATTTTCACTCAAAATTTTATACTATTTTAGAGAAACCGCATCGAACACCCATATGATTTTACCTACCTAAAACAAGTTTTACCGCATGAAGCATCAGCACTGGTCTCTCTAAACGGTATTTTCGACACTGCGAGCTGTATTCACACGGCACACTCGCCACGCTTTTCAGTTATTACATTTGATTTTAGAAGCCTAGCATAATAGGGAGGTCATTCTATAGGATCATAGGTGGCATGATTAGAAAAGTGATTACCATATAACACAGCCCATGATGAGAGTGTTCAGTGTGTAGACGGACTAGTTCACAAGAGAAACTCTGCGAGCTCTTAATTTGGTATTGAATGTATTTGGTTGAACTTTGAGGCACAGTTGATTTCATTATCACTCGAAGAACATGTTGTTCGTGTTACATTTAATGTTTCGATCATGTTATAGAACAGAATATAGCGCTCAGCACTCGCACATATTTCAATCCTTGAAGTTGTCTTCATTAGTGAAATAAAATAATAAATTATTTAAAACACACGTCATTGATCACCCTATAATCAAAGTTGGTGCAAACAAACTATTGCGATGCCAGGTTATTTGATCCTGCAGTGCAAAAAAGTCGTTTTGTTCTCTTCACGCGCAAAAAGGCGTGTGGGTCTGGAGTGTGGTGGTGTGACAGGCACAACAGGGCGAGGGTGTAGTCCAACATTGGACACTGGGACGCACAACCGGAAAAAATACGAACAAAGCAGAGCGCATCCACACAAAAACGTTCTGCCGGTCTCGGCGCGGGATCACACGCACCACGTACGGGGACGTTGAGTTGCGATGCATCGCTGACGCGCACGTCTCCTGCATGAAGCCTCACGTGCTTATCCAACCTGGTTGCAGTTTTTACTGCCTCAAAATAACGCATGATTTCACTTTGAGACATGTGTTAAATGTGCCAGCCTTATTTTTCGGTGCAAGAAAATAGATTTTAGAAATAAACAACGGAACTCACTGAGTACAATCATGCTACAGACACGGCGGGACAGCTCAGGGCAGAGAGCCCGTACGAGTCTCATTGATTGAGCACCCCACGCTGGGTCTCATCGCTCCACTGCAGCACTTTGAGCTCCAGCTGAGATGAAATCTAAATCATGTTTTTTCTGAATTTTAAATTCTACTGTCGAATATGAGGTGAAGCTTCCCTATAATGAGACCTCATACTGCAATGCTATGTACGACACGAGGCCAAGAATACTTGCTCATCACAAGTTTTCGGAAAACACAAATATTCTGTATCATGGAGTAGTGTACTCAGTTATGAACGTAAAAAGCGTCTGGTGCCTACATTTTCGGTGAATGTAGGACGTAGAATAAAGTGAGTCGTGGTGAATACGTGTAGAAGAACGTAAGGATGGTTGACAAATTATGTTTTGAAGCCTATCCCTAACTCGGAAAGAAGGCATTATTGATGTCTTTATCGATATTATCGTACTTATCTGCACCAAAAATTAGTGTGGGAATTTTGGTGATACTAGTTACAGTGGATAGTGTCTGCATGGATATCGAAGGAGCTTACAGATCAGCATTGAAGGCACCGCAGTGGTTTGATGAAAAGAGCCTTCACCACTGCAGGGCAAGCCCTGAAACTGCGTAGTCACTGGGCTTTGCGTTATTTTTGTGTTGAAACTACTCGAGATGAGCTCAAAATTATTTTATCTATCGTATCGTATAATCGCGTATCTTCATACATAACACAGGAGTTCTAGATATAGATAGATTGCTGTTTTAACTATTGCTTTCAGATTGTTTTTTACATGAATGGCTATGTAGTTCGCGGAAATTTCTTATACTTTCGTGTGATTGATGACCACATTATCCCAACTGAATATTTTGGAAGTGTCTCTCAACAATGGGAACAATTGTGACTGATTTTCGTGACATAAGAGTGGCAATGCGGTAGCGGTTCTCAAATCAGCTTACGTCTGTGTTATGTTCATATTGCTATCTTCACCGTTATTTCTAACGCAATTTTCTACAGGTAAAGGAGGGGAAAAAATGGCGTTTTGAAAGTACGATCCAGAGTAAATGTATACTCCGTTTTTGAAGGAACTTTATTTATGCCCAACTTCTGTTCAGAAGTATCCGTATAGTAGCAATTACGTATTCAAGAGACTGAAGCTGAAGCTCAATGGCAGTTGATGGAAGCCTGAAGCCGCACTGTGTTTCTGATCTTTTTTTGTCCTGCCCACCTCACAAATTCTCCTTTCATCAAGACCTCAAAACAGATAAACTTTTGTACGATAACCAAGTCATGCATAGGAATGAAAAACCATAATGATGAAATTTAGGAAGATTCCAGAAAACATTTTATTCCCATGCATCAATGAATTTTCAATTTATTTTCAATATTCGAATAAAATTCGAGACATCAAGATGCAACACTACATCATTTTATATTCAGCACTTGTGGTTTAATAAAGCTAACTTCTTGGCATGGGCTTACTAACAAATCGAGGTATATTTTTGAGACTAATTCAGTTTCTTTACTCAACTGCAAAAGACTTTACCGTCCAATTATCTACGTGGATTACTGGTAAATTATCTACGTGGATTACTGGTAAAATTTTTCTGCTTGCAAGAAGAAACACGTAAACGCTGTTACACCAATGCAATATTTGATAATTTCGACTGCCAAGTTGCAGTCACAAAATCAAGAATTACAAATCAATTTAACAAATGCAGTTGCCATACATGACCGCTCTCCTGTTACACAGGCACGTGTGGCGTTCGCTGCTCCGCACCCCTACCATAGAATATTGATAACAATAACATTATAATAACGCCACTGGCCATTCCTGCATAAAAACAAGAAGACAGCATCTGGCTACCAGCGGCTTAGGTTACATTCCATAGATTAAATTCGGCGGAGGTGTCTCGATCATGACACATCTGCCGGCCAATCTCATTTGAGGGACGTTTTGGTGAACACTGGCCGTGTTTCCCTTAGAATGGGAAATGAACAGAATCTCTCCGTCCGAACGAAGTCTGTAGACGCAGAGTTCGCTCCAGATCGATCGCAGTAATTGAAATGCAGAACTGTAGGTGTTCTGAAAAATATTCATGTATTAAGTTTCTGGCCGACTGAATTTGAGCACCGGCGTGTGAAGTGTCTGAATTGTCATTGAATATTGAAAAGTGAATTGAGTGACACGAGTATTTCTTCATATCCGTAAAACCAAAAGCACTCGTTGGTGTGCAGTTTTCAGACAATGCAAAAGCGAGAAAAGCCTCTTCGTTATTCATTCCAGATGATGGGTGAGTTGGTGTGAAACTAAAACCTTACACAATATCAAATCCATTTAACATTGTACCTCCTGTACTGCACACTAACTGAAGTACAACCAATGATCAATGTTCGTTCAATGAACTGAAGTATAACCAAGCATTTTTAGATACGGCATTTGTCACCTGTCAAAACTGAACAGACTGAGCTATCTAGCGAGAAGTTAAATAATCTGACGATGACAGTTCCAGTAATAAAATTTATTTGCATTTAACACACGTCTTCCTACGAAAATAATTTATCAAAATTTATAAATAATTATGGTTTTAAGTTATCAATAAGTTACCGAATTAATTCATCGCTGAGAAAAAAATTACAATGCATCGTGTCGATTTATACCTGTTGTATACATCATTCAGACATAGAGATTTCATCGTAGACGTGAAGCTCTGGAACCATTTCACGGACACTAGAGACCGATTCTTTGCTTTTATCAGGTTTCACTAAACTTTAATGCAGAGCGCCAGTGAAAATTTCTGTGAAGCGCTGCATTTGATGATCCATACTCGACTGTCTATTCCCACTTTAAAAGTCATCTTTGGTTTGACGTAACGCCTCACTTTCGCTTAGTGAATCATGGCATCACCGTTATTTTGGCTAATTTTTAATCGATGTGTTGAAACTTCCGCGATAAAGATTTGGGCATTTTCCAAATGAAATTTTTCTAGAAAATACATTTAAAAACGCATTTTAATGATGATATAGTTATTTAAAAGAATCACATAAATTTTGGGTTGAGATAACCTTATATCTTCCAGCAGTTTGGAATGTGGTAATAAATGAATTATTTCTGCTCCCAGCACAAATCTATTTTCGACAAGTTTGAGTTCTTCTATATCATTTTCATAGATTTTTTTCTTCATGAGAGGTATTTTACGGTACTATTTTGAATCAATTAGGTTAAAATTAGCGTTTATTTATCACTGCTGCTCAAAATGAAGTTTATGTTTGCCATACCCGCAAATTCAGTGTTCATCTGAGCAAAATATCCATTTTTTTCTTGAGACGAATATATCTTGTAGAATGCAATTTTCCTATGCCTGAGATAATTTTTTCTCCCCGAAGTTGGTAGTTTGTAAAAATTTATAACATTTTCTCCACTGCAATGAACTTATAAGTATCAACGTTCAATATGTCCTTAATTCTGTAACATTTGAAAAAACTTCGCTTATTTTCTTTCCATCCTTGGTAAACTCCGCTTATGAATTACGTATAAATAGTTTACGCATACAATCTATTAAAGGAATAAATAAATGATTAGCAAAAATCTAACATTTCTTATTATTTATGCTTAATTCTACGGCGAAGATGTTTGTGATGCATCAAAATTTCTGAATGTGCCTGAATTTCATTTGTGATGTGCTTGAATTACATTCTAATATTTCGCTTCCAAACACGAAATCTGTCATTTGCTTTAGCAATGGTTGAGGGGAAAATCTACTTCTCAGTTCTTTCTTCAGAGATTTGGTGATGTTGTAGTTTGGCAGCAACGTTGTACAGTATAAGAAAGTTGTTTGATGACATCCCAAGCGCTTTAGAATTGAATTTTACCTTGGAATTGAGGATATCGGAAAATTTTCACTGGTGCCTTACTATTCAAGGGTAAAATAGCTCAGTTTAATACTACGAGAGTGATGGACATTTGATATAGAACCACCCTTGAATTTGATGTGATAAACATGCGTGCTATCCGGATCACAGACGTCTTTAAACGTTTTCACTAACTACTGCAGCATGCAAATGTTCCGATCATATGTCATGGGATTCTTCTACTACTCAAATTTCTCAGTTTAGTGATTAGTACAGTGCTTTATCGCAGCTTTCTAGAGTTGGGTTTCATTCTAATAAGTTTTAGATTATAATTATTTCGTTCAACGATTTTTTTGAAACAATTTTTAGCACAGTGGGTGTCGAAACAGTATTGTTTTAGCAAGTTTGGAGTTTGACGTCAACTTGTGCGGCAATTGATCGAATGCAAGCTGAACTCGTGTCGTATTCAGTGACACCTGCTTTCCAACTCTCTTTTTCTTTCATGGTCAATGCCTCATCATATTTTGCGCACTGCAAGCTTTTATTACTACACACTCTATGGCAAGTGTTACCGAAAATCATTCAGCAGTGTTCTTCGCAAGTTTTCCTGATGACTGACCACCGTCGGCTCATCCATTTTGGAAGTCTAACACATTTTGTCAGTTTTTCGCAGAATAGATGGCTAACAGATTGATTTTTATTACACAAAATGCGTAACGTCAGGAGAGGTTAGGATATCACTGTGAAACAATAATTGTTGTATCACAAAGTTGTACTTTTCACTTTTTGTGCGTACCACGGAGGTATATTTTCTAAGGGAATTTCATGAATCAAATTTATTGGTCTCGTGTCGCAGTTTCATAAACATGTCACTCGTGAAAGAAAACGTGACACGCTGTCATTTTGCTGGAGCAATCTAAATCAGGATACTGAATGAACTGTTATGAGAATGAAAAAGTAGGCGATAAGATATAATTTAACTTATGGGCCAATGAATGCATAGTACTCACATTCAGTAGCAGGAGGAGCGGATCATACATTCAGCCGACCGATGCTATCGGCCGCCTACAGCCTTTTTATAAAAAATTCAGCTTTTAAATTCTACGTCACGAAGAGGATTACGAAATTTTATAAATCCTATCAGAATTTTTATAATGTATTTCGTCTAAAAAGAGTTCGAAACTCAATTGATCATGTCAATGGTAGCTAACTCCGTATTACAACAAAACAGTTCAGTCATAAACGGAAACACTGGAAGAATATCTTGAAGTAAAATTTAAAAAACTGAAGAATATCTTAAAAATCTTTTGAAGTTGAGTCATTAAAATATATTGCTTCAATCTGAGGGTGAGAAAATGCATCACAGAGTCGCTGTAGACCGCGCTATATTCAATGCATAAAATACACTGATAAATTATGATCTTAATGCATTTAATTGTTCTTCAAAGGCAATTAGAAACTAATTTGTGCGATAATGTACACCTTAAAAGACGAATTTATTAATAAAGTTTGATGTAGATCTTCATTGAGGAAATTAAAATGTTCATCATATTTATGAAATAATAAAACATTGTTTTAGAAAGCGAGCGACAGGGAGAAAAAAGCCCCATAATCTGTGCAGAAAATTTGGGAAATGATGAAACTGTTTACACATGAACACTAGAGCGGCTCTTGACCAGTGGGTTAATTAGAACCTATAATCGAAAAATTTTATTGTTCATTTAAAATACTTGAATAACCGCAAAAAAGAAGCACTCGCACTTTTCTGGGTGAAACTGGCCATTTCTGGCACAAACAAATACGTCGTTCACATTGTGGAAATTTTAAGCAAATTCAAATATTGTGTGGTTCTACAAGAGTAATGGCAATTGAGTGCGAGTACCACCATGGCATAATTACAATGAGCACACATGTGTACATCACGACTGGGAGCCGTCGTGTGAGACGAACACACTGCGATTAAAGTTCAATTCGACCAACGTAATTCGACGAAAATGCAATTCGATTTACTTCGGTAGTTTATTAAATTCTATGCTTTTCAAGTCAAATTAGGTTAGGCCAAGTTAGGTTATATGAAGGCTAAAATTCAATTGACGAACAAATTTGACAGAATAGCACTCGAGTCGTTCTGTTTTAATTGAATCATTTTAGTAAAGTTGATTTCTGGTTTATCCAATTTAGTTGGACTACCCTAAAACTCTCCAAATGAACAATGAAACGAATTATACTCATTGGCCTAACTTTTATTCATCTAAATTGTTTTCAAATTTGCTATACCCTCGTTATGGTAAACAAGAACTAATTTAAAATACATTTTGGATCCATGAAACACTGCTGTTCACGATTTTCTTTCCACAAATCTACCTCCTAACTTACTTGTGTTTGTTCCCTTCATTCCAATTTCTTCATTTAAGAACGATCTCTCCATTCTATCACCCTTGTCAACATATTCATAGCCTCCGTTAATTACTTACTCAATTCATTGAATGTATTCTCTTTATCATTAAAAAGATTCCCCGCTTGCATTTTTAGATACGCCTAACATAAGAGGACTCCCATTTACCGCATTCCTCAAGTTCCTGTGCTTTTCATCAAACAAACTTTCACCTCGGAACTCATCCATTTGGCTTGAAAGAGGTAACTCATCCTATTATGTCAAGTGGTTCTAAACTCCTCGTTTCTGCACCTTGATCCATAGTTGATTCAAGCTAGCTCACGTGGAGGCGAGCAACATTGTTGGTTGCTCAAATTTATCGTTGTCACGACAGAATAAGTTCCACGTAACTGGGGAGAAAAAATTGAGATTTCTTTCTTGCACTCATTAAATAAATCAATTAGTTTATCATTTAACGAATATGAACCACTATAGGTGCACGCGGCGGAGTGGGAAGAGTCCATGCACGCTTTTTGATAATTTGTTCAAGAGTTAAATTTTGTAAATCACTTGCATACAATTACCTTATTTAAAATTTTTCCCACACCAATGTGACGCCGTCTGAAAATCGAAGATATCATTATCAATATCAAAAATCTGATGCTTTACCTTATACATATATTTCACGTGCTTATTTATCTATCTATATTTAGTACCTGGAAAATGTTTCTCATTTTGATTATTAAATCATTACAAAATTCGATTATTTATAACATAAGATACATTTTGAAACTAATTTTCAAACACTGAATAAATAGACGTTTAGTTTCGTTGCCAAACAAACAGTTACGCAATCATTGAGACTGGCGACAGAAATGATTCAACATCTCGATCACAACTAAATATATCAAAACACCTTAAAAAACACATGAGGGAAAACGAAAACTTCTCACGAGGTAATTATTCAAGCCTACAAAAATCTGTTTACACCAGCGCATAGCTAAAAATCGCATTTCGATCGCTTACGATGAGGTTCGCACAACATTGGAGGGGCCGGGCGGTGTCAATTCATTAGAACATCTCGCAGACCCGGTCACGTGGTTGGGGCAGCGTAACGAGACACGCGCAGGCTCCAATTGGGCGACACAGGAGCGACAGCGGTGATCTCTGAGTGCTGAGGGCAGCGCAAACATTGTGACGGCGGTCAACAACGCCTGTCGGGATGTTCTTATGGGTCACTGTCAACTATCCTTGGCGTTTTGGGGTTTACCCGCCAAAACGACCGCGGAGAGTCGCCTGTTACCGAGTTTCAGAGCGTATAAATAACTTACGACGTTTGAGGGGAAGTAGTAGAGTGCAAAATCGCTCCATAATAACTTTCTGTTTGAAATATCGCCAATAAAGCACATCAAAGAGTTTTTTTTCCCATTATTGCCTTAGGGCAAACAATTTTCGTCAGAAAAGAAAGAAAATAATTTCTTTATCGCCATTGTTTGCAAAACGTTCGTTTGCGCAGACGTCGGGCTACTTAACCGATCGTTTTGAGAACGGTGCAATTTTTATCAATTGCAATTACAATTAGATGCCTCAAGCATGCAGGACAAAACATTATTCAATTGAAAACTTAGCTAGCCCAACGATTGTTTACTATAATTAAGTGAAAATATATTCAGACTTTGACACACAAATGAATCATTTATTTTCTTATACTTAGGTTTATGTATATCTTGCAGGGAAACTATAATTTTTCTATAATGAAAATATGCTACATTAAACGATTTCTCGTTAGAAAACCGTTACATCAATTTTTTTCTTTCTTATCGAAATAAAACTATGAGATGTAGCATTAGGACATTGTACATTGCAATACACTTCAAGCAGATGTAAAAACGTCTTAGAATTCTTCTCATCATCCATCAATTATTGTTGATATTAAATCCGTGTCACGTAATAGCACGTCTTGGCCCCGCTAGTTGTTGTAAGCAAACGTATTCGTGTGGTCAGTGTCAGGGGGCAAACTCCAGCCCTTAGTTCGAATTGCCTACTTGGGCGAAGGATTTGTTGAGGAACCGTATCTTTGAGGATTTCATGAATTTAGATTTCAAAGTCAGGATAAACAATCTCAACAGTTACGAATATTTAATAAAACAAAAGTATGATTTTAGTACGAAACAATAATCAAAGTTTTAAGAAAATACAAAAAGGTCGAGAATCAAATAATCATACTAATACCGAGAATGAGCTGTGCTAAACTGACATGGGTAATTGGTGCTCGTAAGACCTGTAACGAAACAAAACTGACATTGAAACCGGTCACAAGACTATGACATTTAACATTATTCAAAGTATGGACAAGTTAATTAAGAATATCGACATTACTTGGAACTTACCAACGACGGGGCAGGAGGATAGCGCAATACTAGAAGCGGCCTAGCGATGGAAACGAGAAACAAACTAAGAAAAAGAATCCTATTTAAGAAGACCGGATCCATCTACCGACAGTCAGGTAGGAAAGAAAAGATGGAAATTGACATGTTAATGCTTATTTCATTGTGTTAATCTTTTGTAGGTGGTACAAATTTAAGCCTCTTTCAGAATACGTTTCAGAAATGTGAAGACAATATCTGTTTGAATTTTTTGGATGTATCAAGTTTCTAATGTCAGCCTAATTTTGTTGCGATGATTTCCGGATTGTTGTCGCACTTATCGTTACGGTCAGCAGAGCAGTTGTAAACTCGCTTGCTTGTACATTAATACCATAATCCAATTGAAAATCATGTCAAAGATTATTATTGATTTTAATCCGATAGCCATGCAGATATGTTACGACTAATCTCTCGTGACATAGTAGGTAGAAGCGCTTTACATCAACTAATAAAGGGACTCGATAGCACGTGTCAGTTTAACAATTTACGCATGCAGGCCGTGTAGGTAGTCCATCTGGCTCATACATTTGGCTCATAAGTTCCTTTCATAAAGAGTTGCTCTTTCTTTAGCTGTTGCCGAGCGCGGCTAAAGTGTAAAGAAGGAAACAAATTGAGAGTTTCTTTAGTTCACAAAATATATGTGTACTTTAAGCATCGAAATCATTTTCATGTTAACATGCAGTAGAAAATGCTGGAGTGCAACGTTAGAGTTTTATTTTTATTAATTTAAAAGGAATAAAACATGGTCCTTATTTCTCAACGACTACAAAATCATTTTTGAGTAGACAATCGAACATTTAAATTAAAAACATTTTGATACAAAACACAAATGCATTACAGTAGCCTGTTTTCAATCCCTCACGAAAAATCATTTTTCATTTTTTAAATCCTAGATTGAAGTTTTAAAAGTTTACAATAAGATAATCAACATGATTGTCAACAGAATGCAGTGGTGCGATGTATGCCCTGGCGAGGAAACATTGAGATCTCTTACGTGACTCATTAGGGTAGATCTGGCACAGAAGACTGACAAGATACAATCGGAAGGCTGTTTTCATATACACGTTCGGATTTTTCTATTATATTTATCCACGCTGTAAAAAAGCGTCCATCCGTCCCATTTTATAAACATGAGATTAGGTACGTAACACAGATACACAATTCAACTCATTTGTATAAGTCCATTGGTAGGCTAGAGGCTATTATATGTGCTCTGATATATCATACATTTCCTCTGTTCATTTGAAAAATAGAGAATTATTTACAAGCTTTATTTAATGTACATGCTTTATCATCGAACCGAATGCCGCCATTCTTGACGGGCTACGTTCATTTAATTTTTATACGTATTTATATATAACCATCTCGAATTACACTTTGAAATACAAGATTAGAATCCTAACACAGCTGCAAGATTTATCAACTTTGATTCAGTAAGGTTAAATTAGATAAAGTTTGATTAGGATAGGATAACTCAGGATAAATTGCTTTTGTATGTTAAGTTAGGTTAAAGAATAATAGATTAAAATGAGAGAAATTAGGTTATGGTAGGAGAGATCAGGATGGGTAAGGTGGCGTTATGCTAGCTTAGAATATATTTTGAGAGGGTAGGTTGAGATAAGTTAGGACTGAACAGATTAGGTTTTGGAAGTCAAAAATGAAGTATGATTTTTTCACGGATCCAAAGAACATTATTCATGGCGGCACTGGTGCACAAGTAATCACAAAAGAGATAAGTTTAAGCGCTTAATCTAAAATATTCATAATATAACCTTTCGGATTTAAATAGGTTTTCAGTACCTGCAGAAAGTTCTGCAAAATAGAGGCTTGCGTATATGCAAGTATTAAAATAGCACGGTAAAAAATAACGCCTTGCATTAGGATCTGACCTGCTGTAGAGTCGCGAGCCGTGCTGAATATATGGTAACGTTCTAAGAGGCGTCTCTCTTGAGCTTGAATAGAAAAAAACACTTTATTTCTAGTATAAATGATACAATACACGCTTTTTTGGTTTTTAAATATCTTAAAGTAAGGGTTCTTATATGCTACACAGACATGAGTATCGTAATACCCATATCACTAGTCGAAATGAATGATTGAGGGCAATGTATTCCTGATGTTGCTTAATCTAGAATTGATTATATGTGCAACTACAATAATAAAAGAGAACATAATTACGGTAACGATGCATTGTTGAAAACACTCTATTTAGTGCACAGTTACATTTAAGCACTACGAAGCTCAGGGACTTGCGATATAAGGAATTTGTTGAAAGGAAAACGGGTGGATTAAAATAATGTTGCGTCTAAGGCAGTGAGGTTGACACTTAGAACTATATTTTCACTCCTACCTATAAACTAGTATTCAAATCACGGGACTCGAGAAAAAGTCTTGTATCACGCCACGTATTTAGAATTTTTCCATGTTAATGAGAGTGTCACAAAACAGTCTACCTGAGTCAGAAACATGAAAACGATTGTTTTCAACGGCCATCATGACATGTGCAACATCATTGGAGTAATACATGAAATTAAATACTTAGATAGGGTTGCCACAACATGTTCAAACGCGTATGAAATGATAAGATAATTTGGACCATACAAGCCTAACAAGAACATTTTTGGATGTGAATAATAGAAGAAAACAGGAATGTCCTATAAGGGTTTCTAATTAGGAAAAGTTACATTATCTCCGAAATATGATGCAAATGTCTGTCGTGGATGAACAGATATAGAGACCATGACGGTCCAGTTGGATGCTTGCACAAAAACGGAGAGGAAAGACGTAAAAACGAATCCTATTGCTGGTTACTTGAGATTGAATAGCGCTTGTTAATTAATGAAAACAACAAAGATAATGAACTTTGTGGGTTGACCACACTAATGACAGTTTACATGTACATGAAATATGTATAAGCTTTGGATTCCTTGACATCAGGGGATAATATTAGACTTGCTTGTTTCGTCAGATATTCAACAATATCATTTCGAGAGAGCATGAAAAATAGAAAAAGTGAACTGACTGCCTAGAAGAGCACGCTTTAGCCCACGCAGCAAGTTTATAAAACAAATCGCTTGATTAAGTCGCTTGATTAGAAATTTTCCAAAAACTGTTGTAGGTAAATTTATGAATGCTCACACGCATACATGAATGTATGCATACGTAGACACACACATGCACACGGATGCCAGAATACAACCATGACAATTATGAAAATTACAAGTTTTGTTTTTCAAATATAAAAATTTTTAACATATGAGTCATTAGTTGATATTTTATTTACAAATATAAGGGTGATCACACAACAAATTTATACTTTTTGTGAATGCTTTGCAACAATAAAGAGAGATGACGAATTAGGTAATGTTACAAGTTGAGAGTGAACAGAAAAAAACGGCATTTCTAGTCCGAATTCTAGTTACTAGGTTTGTTCACATATATATGGATATGTACATATATATATACGCATATACTTGCACATGCATATCTACATACACACACATAACACGCACATATACACATATACATACACGTGCATCTAGGCAATCATATGATAATACATATGCGTTCCACGAAAATGCTGGGTGACGTATTGAAATATAGGATAATGAGCAAAGGAGGTTCGTAACTATTTTTCAGTGTGTGCCGCAGTTTACAATTTCTAAATAAATGTTGTAACGTAAAGATCATTGGTTGATAAGCATCTTATTTATTATATATGGATGATCTCACAACAAATGTACATTTTTTAATAAATGCTTTTCAATAATAAAGTGAAATGACGTGTTAGGTAGTGTAGCAAGTTGAGAGTGAAAAAAGGGGCGGGATTTATAGTTCATATGCTAGTTCCTAGTCCAGTGCACACAGGTATATGTGTACATATGCACACACATATGCACACATATACCCATATACGTACACACAGCACACATACATACACACATATACAAGAAGGCTTGTTTGCAAATACCTGTGTAAACGTGATCAAATCATAAGTTTCTATACGCATACTGCAAAACTGTTGTGCCAGGTGTTGAAGTATAAGACAATGAGCCAAGGAGATTCGTAAGTACTTATTCAGTATGTTCTATGGTTGATAATTACTAAGCAAAGGAGATTATTGAGCAGTAAAGAAACTGAGAAAATGAGATTCGTAAATACTTATTTAGTATGTTCTGCAACTAAGAATTATTGTTGAGACGCAAGATGACGTGCTCTTTTGGTTTTAAATTCTCTCAGTGTTTCAGGGGTTCTGATACTCTGGGGAAGTTTGTTCCACAGTAAGGCGCCTGATATTGACAGAACCTTTTGCCCGACGTTAGATGAACAATGGTCGACTAAGACATTATAGTTTCTGTTCGGCTTTAGGTTGGTTTCAGTGGGAGGATGGAAACATCTCAGCATTGCTCTGAGGAAGATATAACGTGGAGAATACGTATTGGGCCCTCTGCGTGAGGAACCTTTCTTGAATAGGAGTCCAAGGAGAGGGGTTACGCGATCACTTCTTTTGAAATTGCCTTTGCATACCCCTTTGGCTGCGAAATTCATACATTTTTTGTAAATCTCTTTGGAGGTATTGAGGTAAGTTCCCCAAAGTTTGATTGCAATAGTCTATGCGCGAAAACACCAAGGATTGAATGACCAATAATCTGGATTTTTTGTCGAGCATACTTTTTATACGATGAAAAAACATAAAAGTTCCATAAATTTTGCTGCAAGTTTTCTTAGCGTGAGATTTGAAGGACATGTTTCTATCGAACCAGATGCTTAGATTTTAACTTTTTCTGATGGCTTTATTTCAACCGTTAATACTGAAAGAGTAAAATCTAGAGTTTTTTTGATTGCATCTTTTGATCTGAAAATAGTGCATTGCGTTTTACTAGCATTTAGTTTGAGACCATTCTGGTCGTACCATGATTTTAGGCTAATCAGTAGAGTTTCGGTTTTAATTCGCCTCTGCTGTATTTCCGATACAGAACTTGTTATTGCAATTTGAACATCATCTGCATCCATTGAGATCCGTGTGTTAAAAGACATTGGAGGGAAATCATCAATGAAAATAGAAAACAGCATCTGACCAAGAATGGAACCTTGGGGAACACCAAATTTGTTTTGAATGAATGGAGGCAATTTGTTTTCTAAGAGGACTGCATGAGATCGATTTGACAAGTAACTTTCAACCCAATGCGTGTCTACTCCTAAGTTCAATATTTTTCGTTGAAGTTGATCATGATCGATGCTATCGAACGATTTAGAGAGATCGAGTAGCAGCAAGAAGGTTACATTCTTTTGATCGGTATCACAGTATATTTTTTAACACATTGTACTCTCTTGTATTCCCAAAGTTGTAATTCGTACAATGTGACCAAAATGTATATCTTACCGTACCGAGCTCAAACCTAACGCATTTCTCTGTCTCTGCATGATTGCTTCAAGATGTTTTCAATCGTACTTACTGCGCTGTAAGAATTTCTACCAAAATAAACTTACACTTTAATATTTCCCGACAATGGTGAACGAACCACATATATTGTTATCAATAATATTAATCCAGTACAGTATTCCTTGCACTCGTAACGTACTGTGTGATAATTCCAGACCTAATATACTTTTGGAGCTCAGTGATTATGGTGGAATAAAATATTTGCTGGCCCTCTTGAAGAGACGTTGCATAAAACAACATTCAATGCATTTTCAACGTACATGAGGAGCACAAAGCATATTCGAATAAAAGAACTATTTTGTACGTAGAATATTTGTGGTAACATTCATAACAGGGTATTAGTGACGAATTCGTAGCCGCACAAATAGGTAAAAATTGTTTTACCTACATAGTTTTCTGTCTAGTATATGATTTATGTAGTTTATTCTGGCATTTCTACCTTGAGTGTAGATGCCATAAGAGATCCTCGCAGCAGCGCACACCGTCCTGCGCCGCCGCCCCAAACAGCTGCGCTATGCAGGTGCGTGTCACAATAACAGCGTTAATAGCGGTATCACAGCTACGTGGGGCTGACAATTTACTGCCACTTCTGAACGCAACGAGCTGCAACAGCGCCGCATTCGAAGAGGGCGGTGCCCTTACGGATGTTATGGCTGCAGCAACTGTTTCCATTTTTGTCATTTTATCCCCTCAGTCATTGAGGGGAATTTTGAAAATCTCCACTCTAATATTTTACTTACTTTTTCGGGACAGAATTACATTTGACAGAAGAACATTTGACGTTTTTTCCACATTTTTAAAATTTATTCATACCAACTAGGCTTGAGTACAGAGTTTAAGCCTTCCTTCAATTCTTGAGCACAATGACAGCAAGTATGAATGACTGGGAGCCACCTGAATCGTGGAAGAGAATAACTTGTATCATGAAGATTCGCGCCGGCCATCAAAATAAAGTGATTATGGTCGCTGCTCAATGTTCCCTGAACACTGTGAAAACAATCCGGCATGAACTAGAGCATTGCAGTGGAGACTACGAGGAGACGAAATTTCCCCAAACTGTCGTGGTTTTCGAATGCGTACACTCAGAGGGTGATGTGATGCACACAAATCCCATTGTATGGCATCTAAACTCCCATATTCTTAACCCTTATGCAATGGATTATTATGTACAGTAAGTCCCACAAAAACCCAAACCGAGTATTTATTTTCTTGTATCAGTAATGCCATCATAAGAACACCATCAGCTTTAAATTTTTTGCAAAATTAAACTATAGAAAAGGTATTACTGATTATGATGGTATTACTGATCCGGGAAAATAAATACTCGGATCGGGTTTTTATGGGACACACTGTATAGGGCGCTGTCGAGAAAGATACCAATCGCCGTGCCAGTACTACTCGTACATGAGACCAGTTAATCGATAAAACTAAAGTGGTTTGTGCAGGTCTTCCAAAGGAAAGTGTAAAATAAGCTTGCTCCAGGTTCCGGTCCTGGATTGAGGATGCAATACACGCTAATGGCGGTTATTTTAAGTTACATTCTTCGACAACAAATAGTTTAATTTTCTTGCCTATTGAATTTCTTTGAAATCAATTATATTTTATAGAAATCAAGCGCCTTTTCTTTTTCTTGGCAAAGCTATCAAATTTATCCCAAAAACCCTGTATACATACGAGTATATTCAAATATTTCCTGTACACGACATTTCCATTCATTCATTTGTATTTGAATGGTGTCAATTGATTTAAAAAATCTGGCATCTGCTCAATTTTATTCACGAGCCAAAAAATATTGCAGCAATGAAGAAGTGAACCTCTTGCTCAAGAAAATCCAACTTATCGAGAAAAAAAAGAGACAGCAATTTCTTCAAAAATTTCTTGGGTACTAATAAATAATAATACACAGTAACTGCTGTTGATTGCTTCATTTGTTAGCCCGTCTCTCTTTCACTCTCTTGAGGATGCGTACTGACCGTATCTGTGATACGAGTGTACAAGATAACTACATAGTGTTCAAGTACAAGAATTTTTAAAAAGATGGTACTATTAGGATAAATATATTTGTCATCCCCATTTGAAAAATTTAAATAAGGAAAATATCGAATCCCGTCATTTTTGATGGGCCGTGTACACTACACCTTTTTCACTTCAAATTAATCCAAGTCAAGTTCAATTTAATCCAAGTCAAGTTCAATTTAATCCAAGTCAAGTTCAATTTAATCCAAGTCAAGTTCGATTTAATCTAAGTCAAGTTCAAATTAATCCAAGTCAAGTTCAATTTAATCCAAGTCAAGTTCAAATTAATCCCAGTCAAGTTCAAATTAATCCAAGTCAAGTTCAATTTAATCCAAGTCAAATTAAAATTAATAACAGTCAAATTTTACATACATTGTCGCAAATCCAGCCTTGCTCCTTACTAAAGTCCCATGCAAGACAGCCCATATCTTGCATAATT